>JASDQU011442668.1:7712-23412 GCA_032191745.1 Picea mariana | reverse complement strand
TAATATTAACAGATCCAAGTTGACTTACCAGAGTATTAAAGGAATTTATAAGTTCTATCACAGAATCTCCATCTTCCATCCTAAGATGATACATCTTCTTTCGAAGAAACAACTTGTTTACCAGGGACTTTGATTGATACAAATTCCCTAACTTATCCCATAGTTCCTTGGCTGTAGATTCTCCTGAGACATTCAACAACACCGAATTTGCTAGGTAGAGTCGAATGGTACTCCTTGCTCTTCTATCCAACTTGTCCCAATCTTCCTTCGACATACCAGTAACTGGTGTACTAGTAGTTTGTGTACTGGTAGGTTGTGTACCAGTAGCCTATGTGCTTGTAGATGGTGTACCAGTAGACTGTGTACCAGGATCCACAACGATCCATTGTTCTTTGTCTACAAGAAGGTCCTCCATCTTGAGCTTCCATAACTCAAAGTTTTTACCATTGAACTTCTCTATCTCGATTCTAGATGAGCTTGCCATTCCTCTTACTTTACTCGAATATCCACTACAAAAGCTCCCACTGAACCCAGGTTTATCACAAACCCAAGATAAACTTGATCTATCAAGACCGAGCCAAACCCTCAGCAACAAAGGCATCCCTCTGAAGCCAAAAACGTGCTCTGATACCACATGTAAGTTTTAAACCTGCGAAGTAAAGCAATTCATATAGATTCTTAAGCAATACAAAAATTAATCAATCGCTCATACACAGAGTACACATAGATTTTTACCGGAAACCCTCAACCGGGAAAACCTTTCTTATTTTCATTATATCGAATTTCACCATTTTCCATACAATATATACAATTTTTTTAGGTATTCCGTAGATACCAAAACCGTAATCCATTAATACAACAACTGCGTCTGATGATCTAGGTGAAGGGATCATCAGACGCAATTGTCGTATCTGATGCACCCACACACACACACATGCAAATAATATAACACACACCCAACAATATATTGCTCTGTATTAATGTTGGAGGGTTTTGTTCTATGTATTATTGTCAGTTGTTCCCTCACAGTCATGAGTGTAACCCTTATCTAGTTGCATTTAGAATGTCATTCGGTTTCTTTGTAATTTCTTCAAACCCAGAGTCATGTTTGTGGGCTCATCAGATTGTCCTTTCACCGAAGTATCCCAAGATCCAATATTCAGGAAACCGTAGCATTAATTCGTACTGTATAGTTATGGGGTGATATAAGTTATACCTCAGCGTTATAAATCCACACTGGTTGTTCAGCTCTTAAGAGAATGGACAAAGAAGTTATATCTTTGTGTTTTCTTTGAATAACTGCTACTATTCATTTAACCTCGCTCTCCTCTACAAGTGATAAATGCACTATGTACACTGGTTTTTTTTACCCTACTCATCTTTTCTTTCCTTGGTGTCTAACTATTGGTTCTTTTGCCTAGACTTGGAGTAATAAGAAGACTTTGTGGCTTACTATTGTGTATGTTTCGAAAGGTATTTTTGTCTGTGGTTGATAAGTCTCAGAAGACCTCCAATTCTTTGTGCTATTGTTAAAATATGAGTGTGCTCTTGATTGTATCTTTGCATTTGTTTTCGACAGAGCCTGATTTTGACTCTACAAATATCTTTTCTTCCTTCAGGCATCTTCTTGGTTGTCAAAAATGATTTTATCATTGGAATGGTTATGGAGGTTTCTCGTCGAGTATTTGCAATGGGAACGAGAAATTATATACAGTCGAGGGTTGCCTTCTTTTCATTATGATTTCATTCACTCTGTGTTTACAGTGTGGCCTTGATTAAAATTGGAAACACCTGTGTGTTTTGCTAGGCCCGATCAAGGTTATGGATATTTGTGAAAATGGTGCCTGTGTGTAATTGGCTATGTTCACCTCATTTGTATTATTGGAGCATCGTGCAGATTATAAATGGTTATATCAACAGTGATAAGGCTTGGGTTCTATGACTGTGGTTTCGTTGCAACACCTTGTTGATTGATATGATGAAGAATGTGTGTAATGAGGCATATTTTGGAAGTCTGTTCGTATTTTTTTAAAAAGGAAAAGGACCTGTGCATATTTTAATTAGGAAACGATTGTAGATTGGTAGACAATGGATGTTTATTATTATAGTGATGCATCATGAGATAGAGATTGAACATATTGTTGTGTGTGTTTTTTTAAAGGGAAGGCAAGGAAATAAAAGATCAACGTTTTCTTAACAGGATTGTTGAAATGGAAAGTTTGTTTTGGTTATGAGTATGATTGCACAGACTTATGAATTGAGAAATTTTGGGAAATTTAAATATTACAACAAATAATTTGATACATAGTAATGTTGGTGTGGTGTTGGTTTTTTTTGGATTGATTCTAGTACAGATTTATGATTATTAATTACTTAATTTGTTTTATGAACAATATCCATTAACTTCCCTGCCATTCTCTCACTTTTTCACACATTACAAATGTCCTATTCTTAAAATTAAATTATAATTAAATGGAAACTCTGTATTATAGCAATTAAAGGATGACACATAGATGGGTTATAGTTGATATGTTTTGTTATTACAACACAGTTGATTGTTTAATGATTTGTTGAGTAGTAAATATGATCTACTCCCTTTCATTTTATCACTTTTCTCTCAATACAACCCCCTCAGGTATCCCATAACCCTTATTCACCCCCTTCTCATTGACAATTATTAAATGATTTTTATGGATTGGATTGCATGGGTTTGATGTGTTGCTGAGCCAAAATTTGTTTCATATTTAAAGAGATGACATGCATGGTTTGTTTAAGAAGATAGTTTCTAATAATTGTTGCATATAGGAATGAGATTCTTGAACAGAGGGAGCCATGGATGGAATAACAGGGGAAGAGGAAATCTGAACAGGGGCCCTAAAAGGCCAAGGTTTTCAATACATTTTGATGCATATCCACAAGAGTTGAACCAGCTCTTCCAAGCTGAATTTTTCAACTGGATTGGACAAGGGGTAGTCCAACCTAGGCCATAAATGCCTCCCTTCCAACTCCAACATGCCCCTGGTATCCCAGTTTCCCCTCATGTCTCATTACAACCTGAAGTCCCTGAAAATGACGAATGGCAAGAGATTGTTCATCTAGTACTCTCCCAACATTGTGGCTAGCCCAATTTGTCTCTACTTGCTCCTCCTCCACCGGTCAACACTCAGTTGTACAGTCTTCCCATGCAAGCAAGAGACTAAAAACCAAATCCCACCATGCGCATGATAAATGAAAAGTTTTTGTTTCCCCCTCCTCTCCCTCAAGTGATTTTGCCCAATATGTTTCTTCCTGCATGCACTTGAGAGATGATTTATCTCATTTTATCAATGATATCAGGACTAAAGGCTCCACACAGCCCAAGGCTAATTCAGAGAAATCAAAGGGAGACAACAAAAACAAAGGGAAAATTGCCTCCCAAAGTGGAAAATATGGTTTTTTAGTGTATTTATTTATTGATGGTTGAGAACAGTTTACTGTTGAAGTTTTTGGACAACACACTATTTTTGGATATTTTGGATATTATATTTTTGGATATGGTTCAAAATATCATCGAAGTTAATTTTCAAATTATATGACGATGGGATCCACAATGAGGGATGTGTTTGATTGATTGACTAGTTGTGTTTATTTTTGTTAAGAAACTAAAGGGAGTCACAAGTGGTCCCACCTACTAGTTATTATTTATTAAAGACCCTTATTATTATTATATTAATTCTTCCCCTAACATAAAATTTAGTTGAGTTTTAGTTAACTTAACTAAAAGAGGTAGTTTAACTACTTCAACTAATTTTGATTTCTTAAAGGAAAAAAGAGGAATAAGAGGAGAATAGAAGGAGAAAACATACTAAGGTCTGATCTTGAGTTTTATGGAGACAGTTCAGTTTTCAATCATTATTTAATTCATTGAAAGACTAATTCTCTTTTATGACAATAGGGTCCTATTGTAGACATCAAGATTCAAGGTTGAATTACACCATTAAGACACTTGTTTTTCATAGGTGTGGATCTATCTTTGATAGTCTGTGTAGACTTGTATGCTTATGAATTATATTTCATGATTGATAAAGGATATTGTGCAGAGTCGAGTGGGCATAAATATGTGGCGAGTTGATCCAGCTTTTAAAGTTATGTTTTTACTTTCTTTTAGAAGTCCTTTTGTATGGTTTTCATCGGGGACATCTAAGTTTGAATTTGGTCCAAACTCCCTCAGGGATTTTTGTAAAGAGAATGATTCTTTTGATTTCTTGGAATGAAATAAGCAATTTCTATTCTGTCTCATCTGTGTTGAATTGTGACTTGGTATTTTTTCTTTTGTCTCCACGTTTACTTTTGTATCTGTATATTAAAAAAAAAATATAAAATGTTGAATTTTTCAGCAATCTTTTATTTATAAAAAAAATCATCCTAATCCCTTGTAACTAATACCTGTGGATTAGGAAAAATTTTGAGGCTATAAAAATAGGGTGATATTCCCTTCTATATTTCCTTATCCTAGAAAGATCTGAAAATGCTTGAGTAAGATTATTTCATATCTTTTCCTCAATAGTGTTGAGGTTGAACAATTGAAGAATCCATCGATCAGGAAACATTGATGTATTCCCAACTATCGATGGCAAGAGAACCTACCACTGATGACTAGAGACCTCTAGGAACTCATAGGACTCTAGGTCTCATTTCTAGAATAGATGGGCTGAAGTCAATGGAAGGAGACCCGCTGAAAGGAGAGAATTAAGGTATCTCTCATCATTCAACACGAGGTATAAAGAAAGATCTTGATGATTTGGAGGAACTCAAATGAAGAAAATTTTCACAAACCAATGACCCTATGCTTCTTCTGCATGCACCAGATGCAATTAGTGCACGAAAAATACCCTCTGAATAACAATGAATGAGGAAAACTACCAACAAAGGTGAGGAAACCACCAATAAGGCTAATGGCATCCAAGACACTACACGAATCCCACATATTTGAATAGATTTATTTCCATCGAACACAAGGGAAACCCCCCAGCCAATGACCAATGAGGATATGTCGACTATTGGGTTCAAGGTTACCTACCCATAAGGAAAGTAGGACTAGGGTGTACAGTGGGACTTACAACTTCATGTAACTCTGAGACATATTGAGGATATGGTCGACATGAAAAGTCAAGAGTTTTGAGAAATGGCCGACATAGGATGATGGACATCATTTGAACAAGAGCATGAGACATAAGGATGAATCTGGTAGCATAGACTCAATGATAAAACTTTGTGATGTAGGAGGAACCAATCAAACTCTCCCTAGGGAATGGAAGATTAAACATTCAAAGGAGTAAACTCTAAGTAACAATATCAGCTTCCTAAAGTCATGTTAAACCCAAACTTTGGATGACAAGTGGACTCAAAATTTTGTGCTCTATTCAAATATGACACAACTGCTTCTAACATGAGATAATATCCTTTTACCGCCCGTCTTATTTTTTTTCATAGCCAAGTGAATGCTACGATACAGAGGAGGAAACGAGTGTTGCGAGTAAGCAACTAGTTCCTACAGTGGAACATACCTATTCTCAATGCAAGGAGGTGCATGAAGGATATGGACACTAGGGGGGATGTTTCCTCATAGTGTACAGGATGCCAAGTTGCAAAGGATATGAACAAGGCTCTGCTTAGTTGATGATAGGAAATGCTGAGATAATAGGATTATAATGTGAAAGAGAGAACTGAAAATAGGCTCAATAATGCAAGCAAGAGAATGAGATGCAATTACAACTTAACTCCAAAGAATGTTCTTTTTCGTAAATTTAGTCCCCTAGGCCCGAAAAAGTATAAAAGAATACCCAAGAAAACTCTTCTAGCCACTAGTGACTAGAGTGTTCCTTTTTCAAAATTAGTCTAATTGGTCCAAAAAAGGGTTAACTTACACCAAATAGATGTCCTTTAAAATCCAATTAACGAGTGTGAAAGAGACAAGTTCACTCAACAATCTTTTTCTCCTTTTGAGAGAGTCGAAAAAGAGCTTAAATAAGACTTGGGTATGTTTTTCTAAGAAAAATATCATGGGGGAGGCTAGGGATCCCATGCAGGACTTATTTCGAAAGAAAGCAACTCACAGATAACTTAAACAATCTTTGGAAAACCCAAATCTTTCCAAGTCTAGGAGGATAATACTTGCATACGTTAACTAATCTAAAATATTTGGAAGAATGTCCCTTATCTGGAAGGGTGTAGAAGAAGGAAGTCGAGGCTCTACAAGATCATTCCAATCAAAAGAAACCACCCTAGGACTTGGAGGGAGTGTACTCAGAGAGAGTGGAATGATCCCTTCTTCATAAGGTATAGGACTAGAAATGCTAAGGACATGGTCTAAACATGCATCACCCTCCAAAATAAGAGTGGGATTGATCGAATATTGCATCTACAATGTCACTTCCTTAGACTTGTCACTCTCTAAGAGAAGAGTGGGATAGACCAAAGATTTCATCGACACGACCACTTATTCAACCGTTGGTTGAATAGGATATGAGACAACAAGGTCGAGAGACACATCACCCCAAAAAATAGGAGTGGTGTCTGTTAGAATATAGAAGAATGTGTGCTCATTTTACCATTGACAATACCCTTGTCACCCAACCATAGGTCGAAGCCACCCTCTTAGCACCTTAACCTTGATTGAGAACTACTCTGGAAGCAAACCCTAGGCTAGATATCCAAACAAGGTGTAGCGCATCTTCCTCCAAGGATAGCGCACCACAAATAGCTGATCAGATAGTCCAAACCCTAGCCAAGAGATAGTCCAAGCCAATACTGAAAACTACTTGCTGTTGCAGCTGCACCTGCAGCCCTCCTCCACATGTGTGCACCAAACTGGGAACTGCAATGCACACCAGTTTCTCTCTACAATTCTGAGATGTGTCAAATGAGAACTGGCGCCCTGTATTTATAGTGGTTCTACTAGATTTGTTGGGGCCGACTTCTCCTTCTGGATATGTGTCTGTTCAGTATATTATTATTATTTATGGTCGAATTCTTCTCTTGGAGGATAATAACCTTATATAAATTATCTTCTTGATCTTACAAGACTTCTAGGGTTATTAGCCAACTCATTAGGGTTTTCTCTTGCTTTCTGGAGTCTTCTATTCTCGTCAGGTTTACATGTGGAGGTAAATACCTCCCATAGAAACCATAATATTAACAATCCCTCCTAGCTAGGGAGGTATTACAGGTAATGGTCTTGAGCACAAAAACATATCATTTACCCAGTAGCATCAATATAGTCATCTAGACTATCTCATGACTAGATCATCACCATCACCATCACCATCAGCTGCATCATCTCTCGAAACCATACTTCATCTGAGTAATTAGACATGATGCTGGATAAGTCACTCACACCATAGAGTGATACAAGAGCCATTCTTATAATCTATAAGAGTAAATGCTCTGAACCATTTTCCATCTGAAAAAATCTCTGTTTATCATTCATCTGGATGATGACTATCTTCAATAAACTGTCGATAGTATTCAAGGCAATTAGAACAAAAATAGAACAGAATTGTGTCTATCCATAGTAGTACATAACTACAATTCATTGGTACAGTACCACACCAAGTAACACACAAGTACTTGATCAACAACATATAGTCACGAATAGTGGAACATATCCACCACAATAGTCTTCATCTACTGTCATGCAGTCTTCATAACAAACATATGATAGCAACCTTGACGTAGCACGCGCTCGCAAGCACGTCCGCTCATAAGATCTTTTCTTTCCTTGGCCCGAAGAACAGTAATTGGTCCTTCTATTTCCCTATCGGGAAAATCTGCACCCACAAAACTCTTCGCGCAATCCCGCTCTCTTTACTTATCGGGGAATTGGACTTCGTGACTTCGCGAGGTCAGTGGTCGAGTGCTGGTGTTTCGAATCCCCGAGACCTGATGCAAGTCAATGCTGACCCTTCCTTTTCCCTGTCGAGACTTCTCCTATCGCGATTCTGGCACTCGCAGTGTCAAGCAACTCGATTCTCCGAATCCCGAGTCCTAATGCGCTGAAACTCTGACACATGTGTGAATTGACTATTCAATTTCTGCTTCACTCCATCGGCATTTCGGAGTTCACGGTATCGCGAATCCTAATGCAGTGAGTTCGGGACTTCTCGCCATGAAACTTTGATGAATCGTGCCACCTGTCCTCCACCAACTCCTGTGGCCCCACACTATGATAGTACCCATCAGGATATCGCGTATCACAATATTGCGATTCTTGTTGCAAGAATTTGGAGTTTCAATCCACGAAACCCCAATCCACGATATACGTGTAGATCCAAAGATCCTCGTGGTCTTGATCAATGGCTCTGCCCCTCCTGAGCTTTTAGCCTCTAGAGAATACTCCGTTGTATCTCCCCTGCACCTCTGTAGGATCTAACAGCCCTCGGATTATCGTGAATTATCCTCGGAGAATACCGACCGTCTATTTCTTCTTTGATGATTCCTGCAAATGACTAAGTGTTCCTCTGTATAACTCGTCCACCTGCAACGCAAAAATTGTGATGCCTGCTTAAACCCTTCACGCACAACTTCTCTTCAGCTATTCTTCAACAAATTCGAAGGCTCTATCCTTCCTGAGCTTTTCCCACGACCTTCAAGTCCTTCAAAAAACTCTTTCATGCCCACCTTGCGGCAAACCTTCAACCACATCTAAGTGTTGAAGTTCCTCGACTTTGCGCACACCTGTAGTAGCAGTCCCTCAATGCCTTTCTCAGGTTCTCAACCCTGAAGCTTCACTTGGCCTGCGCACTCCTTGCACGGCTCCTGTGCCCAACTGCACTTCTGGGATGAATGAGAACAAAAGCTATCTCTATCTGAACCCTTTGTCAATGCACTTCTTGCGGACACTTCAACTGCACTCCTTGCAGGAATTCTCCAGCTCAAATACAGAAACAATTGAAACTCATTCCTTCTTCCTCTCAGACTTCAATTCAAACATGAAATCATATACACAACACACAAAAGCAAATGTATAACTGG
Source organism: Picea mariana (assembly GCA_032191745.1). Taxonomy (NCBI): domain Eukaryota; kingdom Viridiplantae; phylum Streptophyta; class Pinopsida; order Pinales; family Pinaceae; genus Picea; species Picea mariana. The sequence continues at coordinate 14,400 of JASDQU011442668.1, read as the reverse complement.
AATTAAACATTCATGAGCATATCAACATCAATACACAGAGAACAACACAAAACCATGAATTTGAATCAAACTCTTCTATTAATTCAAATATCTGTACATGGGTGTTCTTACACAGCTCTCTGCATGCTCTGGCTCTAATGATTCGATAATGTTACAATACACAATGAGGGTGTCTATATCCCGTTTCCCTCTTGCGCTCTAAAGCTGTCTAGTCTAGAATTAAATTTCTATCTACCTACATTAACTACCTTAAATGTCGTCTATCTACTAAGGATGAGAGCAATCTGCTCAAGGTCCATTACAATATACAAGTGCGCTTCATTAAATTGCTACATTTAAGATTGTGCAACAATTCCAACGTGTTTTCAAAATTTGTGCTGGCGCTCGTCCAACTGTCTCTTACCTTCCGCACTGGCTCACTTGATTTTGGTGATGCTCCTGCATCATACTCCCTCGCTTGAAAAATTTCATGGGCTCTTGTCCATGAGCTTCCGCACAGTCTGTCCATGCTTCTGTATTTCTGTTTCACTCTCCCAGTTGGCATCTTCAACTGGATGGTTCTTCCATTTTACCAGATACTCGAAGTATTGCTTTCGCCTGGTCCTTTTTCTCACTCTCTTGTCCAGTATGCACTCCATCTGTGGCTTGTTTGCAACTGGCATCTGTTTCATCCACTGGATCACTGGATGCTCACCTCCAGTTCCTATTTCTCCAGCTCTATATGGGTACAAATCTGAGATATTGAATATCGAAGAAATTCCGATCCCATCGGGTAATTCAATCTCATAAGCATTGTCCCCAAATTTCTTCAAGACCTTACATGGCCCGACTTTCTTCATTTTCATCTTATTATACATCCCTCTCGGGAACCTTTCTTTTCTCAAATGTGCCAGAACCAAATCACCAACCTCAAATTGAAGTTGTCTTCTATGTTGATCGGCTCTGCATTTATACTCCTGACTTGAATCCAACAGTCGCTGCTTCACTTTGCTGTGAAGTTCCTTCATCGCCTCTGTGAACACTTCTGCACTAGTTCTCCTAGTCACAGTCTGTTATGAATCCCTCAGTTCAGAATTTCCTTTCGGCTGCATCCCATAGATAACCTAAAATGGACTTTTCCCTGTACTTCGATTCACTAAGTCGTTGTACGCAAACTATGCCTGTGGTAATATGTGATCCCACTGGCTATGGTGCTCTATCACCAAGCTTCTTAGCAAGTCTCCCAGACTTCTGTTCACCACTTCCGTCTGTCCATCCGTTTGAGGATGATATGCTGAAATAAACAATAAGTTAGTTCCCAGCTTCTTCCATAACGTCCTCCAAAAATTCCCTATGAATTTCGTGTCTCTGTCCGAAACTATGCTTCTCGGCAACCCATGAAGTCGAATGACCTCTTTGAAAAACAGGTTCGCAATGTGAGTCGCATCACTAGTCTTCTGACATGGAATGAAGTGTGCCATTTTGAAAAATCTATCCACTACCACAAAGATTGAATCAACACCTCTTTGTGTCCTTGGCAACCCCAATACAAAATCCATGCTAATCGCATCCCATGGCCTCTATAGTATGGGAAATGGTTGATAGAAGCCCACATTTTGCTTCCTCCCCTTCGAATGCTAGCAAATTCTACATCTGTCTATGAACCTCTTGACATCTTCTCACATTCCTGGCCAAAAATATGACTCATTTAGATTCGGGAATGTTTTTTCATGACCGAAATGTCCTGCCAATCCTCCACTGTGTTTCTCCTTTAACAAGTTCTCCTTCATGGAGAATTTCAGAATACACAGCTAATTACCTTTGAATAGTAATCCTTTCTAGATCATGTATTCTTTCCATGGGATCCTATCTCCAAGAATTGGATTCTCAGCTGCTTCATATGCTTCTCCAAAATCTGGATCATCTGTGTACATATTTCTAAGATCATCAAAACCCAATGTTTTGACTCTGAACTCCTGCAACAACAAACACTTCCTGCTCAAAGCAACAACAACTTTCTTAGCAGTACCAGAAATATGCTTTATCACAAAATTGAAATTCTACATATACTCAACCCATTTAACATGTTTCTGATTCAACTTTTCCTGTTGAGTCACAAACTGCAGTGCATGATTGTCACTATACAATACAAATTCTTTCGGGATCAAGTAATGCCTCCATTTATTCAATGCCTATATGATAGCATAGAACTCCTTGTCATAAGTGGAGTACTTCAATTTTGACTCATTCAGCTTCTCACTGAAGTACACTATCGGCCTGTCTTCTTGACTTAAGACTACCCCGATTGCAAACCCACTTGCATCGCATTTCACCTGAAATGTCTTTTAGAAATCCGGCAACACCAACACTGGTTGTTTTGTAATCTTCCTCTTCAATAGATTAAAACTCTTCTCAGCCTCTGTTGTCTAGTGAAAATACTTATGTCACTTCTTCACTGTATCCATCATCGCTGCACTAATTCCACTGAAATTCCTGATGAACTTCCGGTAGAAACTAGCCAAACCATGAAAACTTCTCACCTCAAATATGTTCTTCGGTGATGGCCAATTCTTAATCACTTCCACCTTATCCGGATCCATCCTCAACTCATTTTCTGAAATAAAAAACCCCAAGTAAATGAGTTATGTCTTCATGAATGAGGACTTCTTCATATTAATCAACAACTTCTCTTGCTGTAGTTTCTGCATCACTGTAGCCAAATGCTTCAGATGCTCTGCCACTGTCTTACTGTAAACCAGTATGTCATCCAAATACACAATGACAAATTTTCCAATGAACTCCCTCAGGACTTCGTTCATCAACCTCATGAAGGTACTTGGTGCATTTGTTAAGCCAAACCAGATAACAAGCCATTCATACAACCCTTCATTGGTTTTGAATGCTGTCTTCCATACATCGCCTTCTCTCATGCGAATCTGGCGATATCCTCTTTTCAAATCAATATTTGAAAAGTATCTTTCTCCGCTCAAGCAATCCATCAGATCATCCATCCTCGACAATGGAAATATGTACCTGATGGTTATTTTATTAATTTCTCTTGAGTTAGTACACATCCTCCAGCCTCCGTCTTTCTTCGGACTGAGTACTGTTGGAACAACACATGGACTCAAGCTTTCTCTGACCAAACCTTTGTCCAACAAATCCTAGACTTGCCTTTTAACCTCTTCATTCTCCTGCAGTGTCAACCTGTATGCGGCTTTGTTTGGAAAACTAGCTCCTGATATGAGATCAATATGATGACTCACACTCCTGATCGGTGGAAACGAACGAAGTAATTCGTCCACTATGATGTCACCGAAATCTCCCAACAATTCCTGAACTTCCTTCAGTAAATCATCCACTCTTTTGCTAGTCAGAATAATCTTCGTCTTTCTGACCATAATGAACTATGGATCCTCCTTCTTCTTAACCCCTGTAAGAAGTTCCTTCCCACTCATGAGAAGTACTGTGTTGCTTACTTCCAGTTTCACCTCCTTATCCTTTATCGTAAGCAACATGTGTGTCCTCCCATTCTTCTCTAGGGTATATGTGCTCATTCACCCATCATGAATCACATTCCTGTCATATTTCCATGGTCTACCTAGCAATAGATGACAAACATCCATGGGAATAACATCACACAATATCTTATCATTATATCCTCCTATCTTAAATTCAACCAAGCATTGTTTAGTAACAGTTACCTGGTGTCCTTTCTATAGCCACAAAACTCTGTATGGGCTCGTATGATTAGTCATCTCCAGCTCCAGCTTCTCTACCACCTCTATAGATACAAGATTATCCATTCTACCACTATCTACAATGACCTTGCATACCCTGTCCTTGGTCTTGCAAGCAGTCCTAAAAATTCTGGTCCTTTGGACTGAACTTTCCACCTCCTTCTCAGGTGTCAAAAGGACTTTTTGCATCATCAGTGATCTTCCGCCTTCAGCATCTTCTGCCTCAACATCCCGCCTCTATGCTTATGTGATTTGAGATTCTCCAATGTCCTTCTTTTTATCTAGACACTTGTAATACTTGTGCCCATTTTTCCCGCATGTGAAGCAAGTGATTACTCCACCTCTTCCTCTTCCTCTACCTCTGGTACGAGGAAAAGTGTTGTTATCAGCATAATCTCCTCTTTTCTCATTATGCTATCCTCTCTGTTCTGCATATGGCTTCCCTCACCGTGAGGTTCCACCTCTCTCTGTGCGAGTCTGAGGTTTCTTCCAGTCTTTCTTGGGCTTCTGATATTTGTCCTGGGCAACTAATTTGCCTCTGGGATGACTTCTGCCTCAGCCCCTCTGACTCTGTTTTCGGCTCAGCTTCTCCTCATCTTTCAGAGCCATCTGATAAGCATCTTCCACAATTCAGATGGTTACCATGCTCATCTCATCCTGGATATCATATATCAGGCCATTCATATATCTGGCAACCTTCTCATCATCGCTCTCCCGATGACCTGCTCTGATGTTCAATTTGTAGAATTCCTCAGTGTATTCTTTCACTGTCATCAGCTTCTATCTTAGGTTCTGCATCCTCCTGAATAGAGTAATTTTGCCTTCATCTTCGCGATCATCCTGTCCCAGCTCTTGATCTTCTGCTTGTCCTTGCAACACCTATCAGCTTGTAGTTCATCCCACCACAATGATGCATGTCCTTTCAAGCGTGTGACAGCATGCTTGACCTTCTTGTGCTCTTCGACATCTTCATAGTCGAAGTATGTATCCAAAGCTCTAATCTAGTCTAGAAGCTCTTCTGGATCCAAGTTTCCCTCATAAATTGGAATGTCCATCTTTTCTCTTGCACCCAATCTGGAAATAGCTCTGATCAAATGTTCATTTGATGCATCTTCGACTGTAACTTCTTCTTCACATTCAGCCTCAACTTCACTTTCGGAATCACTCAGATCCCCCGCACTGGCTGTGCGTCTTTGCGCTATCTCCATGTATTTGAGTCTTGCTCGTAGATCATGCATCTGTCTCTCCATGACTGGATCTGTTGCCTGCCTACCTCTTCTTCTCTGCACCTCCCTATCCTTTGGATCGGGTGATTTCCTATCCCTTCTCGGTGGCATGGTGAATTCTCTTTCCCTTCTCTGCTACAGAAAGCAAAGAACTTTCCTTGCTCTGATACCAAACTGACGCAACACGCACTCGCAAGCACATCATCTCATAGGATCTTTTCTTTCCTCGGCCCAAAGAACACTAATCGGTCCTTCTATTTCCCTATCAGGAAAATCTGCACCCACAGAACTCTTTGCGTGATCCCCCTCTCTTTACTTATCGGGGAATCGGACTTCGCGAGGTCAGTGGTCGAGCGCTGGTGTTTCAAATCCCCAAGACCCGATGCAAGTCAACACTGACCCTTCCTTTGCCCTGTCGGAACTTCTCCTATCGTGATTTCAGCACTCGCAGTGTCGAGCAACTCGATTCTTCGGCTCCTGAGTCCCGATGCACTGAAACTCCGACACATGTGCAAATTGACTATTCAATTGCTGCTTCACTCCATCAGCATTTCGAAGTTCGCGGTATCACGAATCCTAATGTAGTGAGTTCGGGACTTCTCGCCACAAAACTCCGATGACTCGTGCCACCTGCCCTCCACCAACTCCTGTGGCCCCACACTATGACAGTACCTATCGGGATATCGAGTATCACAATATCGCGATTCTCGTTGCAAGAATTTGGAGTTTCAATCCATGAAACCCCAAACCACGATATACGTGTAGATCCAATGATCCTCGTGGTCCTGATCAACGGCTTTTCCCCTCTTGAGCTTTTAGCCTCCAGAGAATACTTCGTCGTATCTCCCCTACACCTTGTTGGAAGACAATTCAATTTTTTCCATTGCCCTATAAGCTGCCTACACCTATGTCTTCTGAACTTCAAATTGTTGTCGCATTTCTTCAAATAGGCGATATTTTCATTTTTTACAACATTTGCAAATTGGTCTCCATTTAGTTTTCACGACTGTAAGCGTGAAANGGAAAACCTGTCGAGGCTATAGACGCCTGCTAGTAGCAGTGGCCATGCCAACAATATTGAATATTTTATCATTAATATCGTGACTTGCTGATTTTAAGACTGTTATTAGTTTTCATCTTTTAAAACATCGCTGGAAAAGATGGTAAATGATGATGTTTGTACGATTTTCTAGTTGTTGTTTTTAAGTTGAAATTTTCTTTGCTGTTCTAATCTAAATTTATTTCTTTTGATAGAGATAACTGCTTCTACCAGTGTGTCGCCATTGTTGTCAGCCAATTCAATTTTTTCCATTGCCCTATAAGCTGCCTACACCTATGTCTTTTGAACTTCAAATTGTCATCGCATTTCTTCAAATAGGCGATATTTTCATTTTTTACGACATTTGCAAATTGGTCTCCATTTAGTTTTCACGACTGTAAGCATGAAAACTCCTCCATCGTTCTTTGAACTGTCATGATCTTTTTACTGATATTTTGAATGGAACTTACCTTCGGATTATCATTAAATGGCTAAAATATTTTCGAACTATACCTATTTTCCTATTCTTACTTTGATTGCGCAACTTGATTTTTATTTAATTGGTAAGGCATTGAGCATATGAATTTATGGGTTATACTTGATTCTATGAATTGCATAGGGGTCATGGTTTATTTTGTTTTTATATGATGAGATCCTTATTGTTATAGCTCTTGGCTTGTCGATTTTATGAAATCAATTGTCAC
>JASDQU011442667.1:0-23477 GCA_032191745.1 Picea mariana | reverse complement strand
GAGGTTGCTTATGAGCTAGAGCTTCCAGAGGGGAGCAAGATTCATAACGTGTTCCACGTGTCTTGCCTAAAAAATGCAGTGTGACAATTCATTAGCACATTAGAGGAGCTTCCCCCGTTGGATGAGGAGGGACAGTTGGAGTTGTTCCGAAGGAGGTTTTGGAGTTCCGGGAGTGGGAACTAAGGAGCAAGGTTATCAGAGAGTGTTTGATCAGATGGAGAGGGCTTCCAGTAGAGGACGCTACTTGGGAGAGCGAGCAGGTGTTGCAGCACCATGGATTGGTATTGCTTGAGGACAAGCAATTTCGGGAAGGGAGGACTGTAATGCCCCTTTCCAAATAGGAGCTCCAAAGAGGAGGCTTAATGGTCTAAACCGCCCCGTTAGACTATAGCCAAGGCCAAAGAGGGGTAAACAAGGTTACTAGAGGTCACTCCAGTCACATGTGTTATATTTGGAAAGTGACATTGAGCTAAAAAGGGTTAAAAGCGCTTTTAAGTCATTATGAGCTAAAAATAGAAGTCAACAGTGAATTAGGGTTTCAACAGTGATTTAGGGTTTTAGAAGTCAACAGTGAATTAGGGTTTCAGCATGATTTAGGGTTTTGGAAAGCTATAAAGGAAGGGTCAACGACCTAATTTATCATTATGCAGATTATGACTTGTCATTGAGGAGAAGAGGTGCATCTCAGGAGAGATAGTTCAGTGGATTCCAGGAGGAAGATACCAGTTGGCTGATTTCGGTGTTGAGAGACACACCCCAGTCACCAGGGAGATCATTCAGGTCTTCCATCATTCTTCAATAGTAGTTACACAGTGTTTAGCAGCAAGGGCGCATTCATCCAGAGTGAGGGCGGAGCTTCTGAGAGGGTTTTTAGTCGACTTATCCCATCCAGGGAGAATTTCGAGATTTCCCTCCGACTTATTTGAGAGGAAGGCAAGGCACATCTTTTGCCTGGTTTCTCATAAGATTCCGATGGAGGAATCAACTGGGGCACATTTTCCAGACTTGGATGTGCGACACTTTTGGCGGATACATTTGGGGTTCCAGAGCGAGCATCAGGCCATATTCAGGGAAATCCTTCCGACCCATTTTCTAGTAGACCAAGGCAGTCATTTTGAGACACATCTCGTCCGATTCTGACGGTGGAATCACTAGGATGCATTTTCCCAGAGAAAGAGGGGCGCATTCCCCCAGGGGGATCCATCCAGGGTCCAAACTCACCAACAGAAGGGTCCGACAGTTACCAGTACTGAGGACTAGAGCAGGGCGCATCATTTGGGACAGTTTCCAGGCCATTCCGAGAAGTACAACTCCTAGGGCGAACTTTCCAGACTTCCAGCAGTTACCGTCAGAGCTGCCATAGTCCCAGCGCATCCATTGATTCCACAATGCTCCCATATTCCGGGTATTATCTTTTAGTTGCTTATTTGTATTCCGGCTAAGATCCTTTGTCTGTTGATCTAGTCGAGTATTGTCAGTTTATTCAGCCGAAGTCGGTCATTTTGTAATCCACAGAGATATCATAATATAAACTTTGTAGTCCTTTGTCGCATTTGTTATTTGTATGATTATTTATATGCTGTAAACGATTAATCCTACACACACATTAGCAGCGTTTCCTAGACTGGCCAAGTCAGGAACATTACATGGTAACTGAAACAAAAGTCTCTTCATAGTCAAATCCCTCTCTTTGGGAGAATCCTCTTGCCATGAACTGAGCCTTGTACTTCTCTATGCTTCCATCTTTTGCATGCTTCGCCTTGTACAACCACCTGGAATCAATCGTTGACTTCCCCATTGGTCTTGGCACAATCTCCAAACATCGTTCTTCATGATAGAGTTATACTCCACCATGGCATTTTGCCATATCTGCTCCCTTGCTCCCTCCTCATAATTAGAAGGCTCTGTATCAATGATGGAAGAGATCAACGGAACATAATTCAGAAACTTTTTAGGAGGGTGACTCACCAAAAATACGTCTTTGGAGCTCCAACTAGCTCCCGTGCATCTTGCAATATCTGGGTAAGTCACCTAGGGTTCCTGGCCAGACTGGAAGGTACTGAAACATTGATTCCACCTTTGGTACCTTGCTGATCTGATTCTGAAATTTTCAATTTCTCCAGATCATCATTTGTGACAGCAAGAGTTCACCCCTCCTCAACCTCTGTTGGAGGCTGTTGAAATTTTGGGAATTGCCTCCTAATGCACATTCAGAAATTTCACCTCAACCTTGAGGTTTTCTGTATCCATTTCCTGTGAATTTTTAGCCTTGGGGCTGAATCTGAAATATTATTTTTTTTTTCTTTTTCTTTTTCCTTGGAAAACAGCACGGGAAACCCCCGATTACTTCCCCATTTCGTGGGTGGTAAACGGGGTAAACCGCCAGCCCTGATTACGGGGCCTAACCCCAAAGGGGAACAAGAGATTTGAACCCGTGACCTCCTCCACTAGGGATAGCTTCATGTCTGGCTCAGAACGACTTGAGCTAACCCTTGAGGCTAGAATCTGAAATATTAATTACAACAGTAAATATTTCATTTCTGTCCAACTAAATTCAGCATTTAATCCAAGAAAATAAATACCGAACACGTGTACTTCAAAAGCACAAGGTTTCAGTCTGTAAATCATTCTGTCCACGTATATAACAGATCTGAAAATACTTATTACAACAGATTATTACAATAGTAAATCTACCCCTTTTTTTTCTAGATATGTGTTAAATCACTTAACAAATTCAACTCAATGTTATGTCAAATCAACATGGATAACTAGCGCCAAAATCTACTCAATCATGAAGATAACATAAGCTGAAATTCAAATCTGCAAGTACACATTGTTTGGACAGTTAGAACACTTCTCACACACACACACATAAAAGATTAAGTACAGGTACATACCGCAGCTTATCACAAAGCTGGTACAAGTCAAGCTCTCGAAACCCTAGCTAGAGAAACCATAAGAAAACCTTAGCCGCCAACTCCTCCTAGCTAGGAATCACTTCCAATTAAAGCTGGTCACTCCACCAAGGATCCTCAACAAGCTAGCATACACATTGGCAAGTCCTCCTTGGCCTTTCACTAAGCTTGTCTTGCACAAGCTCTCCACACTAGCGCTCTTGTCTTCCTTGGGGTTTACAAACCCAAGTCAATTTGCATTACACAAGTACATGGCTACAAGACAAGTCTAGTGATAACCTCCAAGTCTACATGCCTATCTTAGGGTTTGAGTCCTCAAACCTTAGGTGACTTGTGCATTAACACAAGCACCAAGACCTCCATGGAACATTAAGATTACAATAAACAAGTCTTCTCCCAAGCAAGGTATCACACCAAGCTCAAGACTCATTAAGCTAGGCTCTCCACGATCTTGCCCTAGCCTCCATGCATCACACAAGAACAAGGCTGCAATATCATCCATGGTGTTAGCTCTTTTCTTCATGTCTTCTTTAGGGTTGGAACCCTAGTGCTACAACAAGAGCAACAAGACAAACCATTAAACTCCTCTAGCGCTATGTTCTCCTTTAGGTTTACTTGTTGAAATTAGTGCAGCTGCAAGAGCCATTCTCCGAGAGGATGGCATAAGACCCTAGCTAAGGATAGGGCCCCCAACACACTCCTAGGGTTTCTTGGTATGAGACTAAGCAGTGAGAGCCATGGCAAAAGACCCTAGTGAGGGCCCTCAGTATATGACTGGGGTTCTTGGTCTTGGACCAAGCAGTATGCCCCTAGATGTGTTCTAGGGCCCCTGGATGTGTTCCAGGGAATCCTTGCCCGGTGCTTGGATTGATCCTTGGATGTGTTCCTTGGTGGTTGATATAAGTCCCTAGATGTGTTCTAAGGCCCCTGGATGTGTTCCAGGGAGCCCTTGCTTAATGCATGGGTTGATCCTTGGTCTTGTACCTTGGTGGATAAGACCCTAGATGTGTTCTGGGGCTCCCAGATGTGTTTTGGGGCAACCTGGTCTTTGACCAGGTAGATCTTGGTGAAATACCAAAATGTGTTGATGTGTGATCCACTTCTTCTCTCCCAGGATGGTCCATGAGACCTTAGAGTGCCTATGAAGATGGACATGACCACATTGTCGATGTACCCTCTTATGCAGTGATGATAAAGTTTATAGGTCATTATGAGACTCATGTGGACATGTTTTGCCATTATGGACCCCCCTTGACTTTGTCTTAAAAAGTTCCCCCTTGTTGTCTTGCTTCCCCTCTTGTTTTATGTGATTCGGGTTTTCATAATTAATATTTATATTAATTAATTGCCAATATTTAATTATTTTTATATTAGCCCTAACCCCTCTCCCTAGCTATAAAAAGAACCCTACCCTCTATCATTTCATTACACACACTCTCTCTCACTCTCCCTTTGTTGCGGCTACCTCAGTTACTCTCTCCTTGTGTTGGTGCGGCCTCTCCTTTTGGTTTATCAGTTTCAGATCTGAGTAATTTGCTTGGTCTTGGTGTTGGCTGGGAGCTTCATCTTCTATCTGCTGGTGTATGAAGTGATGTTGGTGCCTCCTTTGGCTTCCATACCTATTTACTTGAGCTGAGGTATCTCCTTTGGCTGTCGGACCTGTCTACAAGAGCCACAGACCTGAGTACAGGTGCAACAACCCCTTTTCTGAGTTGCCAGTTTAGTGTGTGAGAGTCACGACCTCTCCTCTAGGCTGCCGCTAGGGCTGTTAGGGCTCCTGTGGGGTATTCTACTTGCTGTCCAGACTTATCCCTGTGCTTTCTTTGTTTCTGTGGAGGGTTTTACTGTTTCAGTTGTGGAGGGTATTGCTGTTCTCTTCTTGGAGGTCCTGCTGTTTTCCTTTGTGGTGCTTTTGCTGTCTCAACTTATGGACAACATCTTTTGGTGGTCTTTGATCTTGACTCTGGGTTTGTTGCCAAAGAAGAGAATGTGGGACTGATTATTGGCAGCCTCTGGGACCTTGTTAGCTGCCATAGAGATAAGAAATCGATATACGATGGATACAAATTGATTCCCCAAACTGTAGACAAGCATGCGGTTTGAATTAAATGAGGCATGATCTTTCAACCGTATGCCATGGAGATGAGAAATGGATAACCGATGGATACAAATTGATTCCCCAAACTGTAGAGAGGCGTGTGGTTTGAATTAAATGAGGCATGATCTTTCAACCGTATGAAGGGATATTTGTCCCTGCAAAAAGTCCTCTAAGTTGCGCACGTAGGGTTGTTGGAACACCCTTATCCAAAAGAAGAAGTGTTGCAGACTTTGTGCCAGCCCGTGGGGAGTTGTTGGACAAGGTTTATCAAGAATGTGCTGTAGATTTCATGCTAGCCCGTGGGGAGCTGGATGACAAGATAAGATAAGATAATTTTATTAATGTCCAACGAATGACCACAAAAGTAGGTCCATGGGACTGATGACTACAGCATGTATGAGTACAACGTGGGAGTGCAAATGCAACTCCTAGACTGTGCTGCAGATTTTGTACTGGCCCACAGTGAGCTGGTTGATAAGGTTTCGTGAGACTTTGCTGCAGATTTCATGCTAGACCATGGCGAGCTATTTGATAAGGTTCTACGAGATCTTGAGAAAAAAAATGCTGATGAGGGTGTTGCAGAACCCGTGTACAACGTGTTGAAGGCTGAAGAAGATTTGTTCTGCTCTGTGGGGAGCCTGTGCACACAAGATTGTGGGGTGTTGGAGCCCCAGCCTTGTGAGAAGAAAATTCAGATAAAACAAAGTAGAGCCATGTCAAGGGACGAACTCTCTCTGATACCAATTGATACTGGTCAAAAGGTCTGCATCGAGAAGGAAGACGGAAAATAAAGATTTTTCTGGCACATATGATTTGTGCTTCCTTTGATTTTGTATTTATAATGTAAACTTTACAAAGAGAGGGTCTGACCAAAGTCAATCAGATCAAAGAGTAACGAAGTTCTAACTAATTTCTTAATGTGCATAAAATAAGGAAATGCATAACAATTAATTTCTAGATGTTAACCCTATGTGCCATAAATGCATGATTTAAAATAATATATAAAATAAATGTAGAATGACCTAGGAGGCTGTATCAAAAGAGGTTTGATGGGTAAAAGAATATCACTTAGGAGATTCAAAGGGAAGAAAATTAGGACAATTGGTAATAAAAACTTTTATTATAATTAGATACAAGGGCAAGAACCTTATATGATTCAGCAAGAAGTGTGCTGCAGCTGAAGCACCGAGGTGTATTCAATAGGAAGATGCACATCATAGTGATATAGTGACAATTAGTGAATCAATTTAGTGGACACCCAGGCCTACCAATGGTAGGATATCGCCAGATCATTGAGTTCATAGATTGCCTTGATAGTTTTCATTGGGTTTGCTAAACTACAGGGAACTAATTGCTTTGGGGGTTCTGTCATCTGTAATAAATAGGGCTTTTACTCTTGTAAGGGCATTTGTAATGTCTCAGGAGTTGACCTGGGTGCCCGCACTCCTCCACCGCAAGTTCAAACGGGCGAGTCGAGCAAGGGAACGCTCGGTCCAACCCAAGAAGCCAAAATAACTCTTATATGGTGAAGACGAGATCATTGGGCGCACGCCGTGCCAAAGACGTCGTCACCAAGAAGACTTGCAACGAAGGTTAATATGGTGACTTGACCGAAGAAGCCGGCTGGGTGGGTGCCCCATGGGAGCCCCACAGAAAGATGGAACGATTGGAGACGATGGACGCTCTGGCAATAAGAGCGCCCAACTGACCAGACGAAGAACGAAAGTTGGGAAGCTCCAATGCCTTGGGCACGTGCTAAGGGGAGCTGACCGAACGAAGAGAAAACGGGTAATGGATGCTAACCAAGAAAGAGTTGCATCGAATGCCAAGCCAAGTGATTGGCCAACGAACGAACGAACGCAAGCGAAGGAAGAGTGCGCTTGGGTGAGTCGGTCGACTCACCCAAGGGTCGCGCGCCCTTTGGCAGAAGTCAGCTTAGGAAAAAATGTGGACAAGTGACAAAGAAGTGCGTCGCTTCATGAAAGGACGCATCGGTTGGCAAGGTTGCGCGCCCATATAAACCTAGTGAGGAAGTCATTTGGGAATCATCCAAGAATCAAGAAGGATTTGATCAAGGAGACAAGTCGAAGGAAGCAAGTCTAAACCAAACTAAGGGGACATGCGCACTTGGGCAAAATTGCAGGCACTTTCGGTTATGAAGGATGAAGGAGAGATGATCCATTTGTTCTTGTAGCTGAGGTGACAAAGGAAGGGCGCACAAGGGGGCAACTCGCCGAAGGAAGAGTTGTATGTTTCACACAGGTTCTTTGTAACAGAGCGAAAGCTCCTTGTATAAACTTTCTTGTGTGGCACGAGTGTTTGGCTCGACATATTGTTGTTTTGTTTAAGAAGTCGTATCAGAAACGCACACATAACTTAAGTAACGAACGAAACTAAGTGAAGGCGTAGTCCAGGTTGAGTAAGTCGGTTTGGTCTTGTTGCTAAATGAAAGACGTTGTTGCCGCACGATCATCTGTAATAAATAGGGCTTTTACTCTTGTAAGGGCATCTGTAATGTCTCAGGAGTTGACCCGGGCGCCCACACTCCTCCACCCCACAAGTTCAAATGCGCGAGTCGAGTAAGGGAACACTCGGTCCAACCCAAGAAGCCAAAAGAACTCTTATATGATGAAGACAAAATCTTTGGGCGCACATCGTGCCAAAGACGTCGTCCCAAAATCTTGGAGGTTAAGATGGTGACTTGACTGAAGAAGCGGGTTGGGTGGGTGCCCCATGGGAGCCCCACCGAAAGATGGAACGGTTGGAGACCATGGACGCTTTGGCAATAAGAGTGCCCAACTGACCGGACGAAGAACGAAAGTTGGGAAGCTCCAACACCTTGGGCGTGCRCCAAGGGGAGCTGACCGAACAAAGAGAAAACAAGTAATGGATGCTAACCAAGAAAGAGTTGCACCGAACGCCAAGCCAAGTGATTGGCCAATGAACGAATGAACGAAAGTGAAGGAAGAGCGCGCTTGGGTGAGTTGGTCGACTCACTGAAGGGACGCGCACCCTTTTGTAGAAGTCAGCTTAGGCAAAAATGTGGACAAGTGACGAAGAGGTGTATCGCTCCATGAAAGGACGCGTCGGTTGGCAAGGGTGCGCGCCCATATAAACCTAGTGAGGAAGTCATTTGGGAATCATCCAAGAATCAAGGAGGATTCGATCAAGGAGACAAGTCAAAGGAAGCAAGTCTAAACCAAGCTAAGGGGACAGGTGCACTTGGGCAAAATTGCAGGCACTTTCGGTTATGAAGGGTGAAGGAAAGACGATCCGTTTGTTCTTGTAGGTGAGGTGATAAAGGAAGGGCACACAAGTGGGCAACTCGCCGAAGGAAGAGTTGTATGTTTTGCACATGTTCTTTGTAACAGAGCCAAAGCTCCTTGTATAAACTTTCTTGTGTGGCACGAGTGTTTGGCTCGACATACTGTTGTTTTGTTTAAGAAGTCGTATAAGAAACGCACACATAACTTAAGTAATGAACGAAACTAAGTGAAGGCGTAGTCCAGGTTGAGTAAGTCAGTTTGGTTTTGCTGCTGAATGAAAGACGCTGGTGCTGCATGTTCATCTGTAATAAATAGGGCTTTTACTCTTGTAAGGGCATCTGTAACGTCTCAAGAGTTGACCTGGGTGCCTGCACTCCTCCACCGCAAGTTCAAACGGGCGAGTCGAGCAAGGGAAYGCTCGGTCCAACCCAAGAAGCCAAAAGAACTCTTATATGGTGAAGACGAGATCTTTGGGCGCACGTCGTGCCAAAGACGTTGTCACCAAGAAGACTTGCGATGGAGGTTAAGATGGTGAATTGACCGAAGAAGCRGGCTGGGTGGGTTCCCCATGGGAGCCCCACCGAAAGATGGAACGGTTGGAGACGATGGACGCTCTGGCAATAAGAGCGCCCAATTGACCGGACGAAGAACGAAAGTTGGGAAGCTCCAACGCCTTGTGCGTGCACCAAGGGGAGCTGACCGAATGAAGAGAAAACGGGTAATGGATGCTAACCAAGAAAGAGTTGCTCCGAATTCCAAGCCAAGTGATTGGCCAACGAATGAATGAACGAAAGTGAAGGAAGAGCGCACTTGGGTGAGTCGGTCGACTCACCCAAGGGACGCGTGCCCTTTGGCAGAAGTCAACTTACGCAAAAATGTGGACAAGTGACGAAGAGGTGTGTCGCTCCATGAAAGGATGCGTCGATTGGCAAGGTTGTGCGCCCATATAAACCTAGTGAGGAAGTCATTTGGGAATCATCCAAGAATCAAGAAGGATTCGATCAAGGAGATAAGTTGAAGGAAGCAAGTCTAAACCAAGCTAAGGGGACATGCACACTTGGGTAGAATTGTAGGCACTTTCGGTTATGAAGGATGAAGGAGAGACGATCTGTTTGTTCTTGTAGTTGAGGTGACAAAGGAAGGGTGCACAAGGGGGCAACTCGTCGAAGGAAGAGTTGTATGTTTCACACAGGTTCTTTGGAACAAAGTGAAAGCTCCGTGTATAAACTTTCTTGTGTGGCATGGATGTTTGGCTTGGCATACTGTTGTTTTGTTTAAGAAGTCGTATAAGAAACAAACACATAACTTAATGAACGAAACTAAGTGAAGGAGAAAGTCGGTTTGGTCTTGCTGCTGAATGAAAGACGCTAGTGCCGCATGGTGATTGGGAACATTGGGTATTTTCCGCCGCCCAACCAGAGGTTCACCAAGCCGGTGACAACATCCCTTCTAGTCTAATGTTTAGAGGAAGCCTGGAGGCTGACTTATAGATAGTGTGGTCAAGGGAGTTCTTGCAAATTATCAATGTATCCTATAATCCTATTTAAGCAAACTGCAATAGGAAATTGGAGTGGTACTGAATCATGCACTTAAGACTTGTTTGGGATTAGAGATTTCAGTGTAGAAATAAACATTAAATGTGTTTATGTTTAAGAAATGAGATGCTAGATTGCATTGTATGTGTAGTGTAGGACTTGGATACTATCTGGAGGAGTTTGGACACTGGCTGGGGAACTTGTATGCATAATGTCTATTACTTGCATAAATTGGCGCATTGCAAAGATGGCTCAGCCCCTGCTTCCCTTCTCCTAATTTGCAGTCATCATTGATTGTGCTACGAGCAGATATATCTTGGTGGTCATACCACAAGCATCACTTATACTTTTGGTCTGGATTAATATATTGTATTGTGCCCAGTTTCTTTATGATTTATGCGCTCTTCTGATTGCCTTTTTCTTTTGGAGTCTTCCCATGCAATTGTCAACATGCTGACAAACTTGATGCTCTTTTTATCTGAAACATTCAGAGGGGTCCAATATATTTGGATTTCTTTTCAACATTTTTGTCTCTTATATACTTGACATCTAGGCAACTCAAAATACATATTTGAACATGATGATTTTCTACATTCTTCCAAGTGCCTTCCTAGACCTTAGTACTTATGTGAATATTACTTGTTTTTTTAAAACTTGGAGAATCATTCATTTGAATTTGTTTATTAATTTCCCCTGTTGAAGGACAACAGATAAAGGACAACAAAAGCCTTCCATGCACATGGACCTCTAGAGTAAACTGGGTAAAACCTAATTTCGATGGGGTGGCTAAAGGAAATCTGGAGTCTGCTGGGGGAGGAGGAGTAACTGGGGGAGGAGTGATTGGGGACAATGAAGAATTAAAGGATATTTTATACATTGTTAGGGGAATCTATGAATAACATAGCTGAAGTGGATGCTCTATTGGAAAGGATAAAATTATGTACTAGAGTTGGCCTGGAAAGGATAAATTTATGTATTAAAGTTGGCCTCCGAAATATGGAAGTGGAAAGAGATTCTAAAATTATCATTGACCTACTCCAGAATAAGAGTGAGGAATGTTCCTGGTACCTGCAATACAAAATTTACTAGCTTAAACATGCTACAACAAATAGGAATATGATCTACCAGCACACCAGAAGAGAAGGGAATAAAATTGCCCACTCACTAGCTAATATGGCAGTTGATAAGCAGGACAAATCCATGATCATTGATGTTAATGCGGACATTAGGCAAGCTAGGGGATGGGAGGTTTGCTTGGGCCCATATGTTAATCTTTAAGTTAAATTTCCTAAGGTGGTCACCCCCACCCCCCTCCTTTGTTAAATTTGGGAGTATCGACAGTCATTCTCCAATGAGAGGCCATATGGGCCACCCTAAGGCTAGCCAGGGAGATTTGGAGAATCAACCAGTCTTGTGAGGTATTGAAAAAAGCTAGGGGGAACATACAAACTCTGTGAGTCAAACCAAAACTCAGGACGAACGAGATGCTATGTAAGTCTAATGCAAAAGTCAGGGTGAACGTACAACCTCTGTGAGCATAGACAGTCTAGTTCAAAACTCAGTCAAGGCATCTAGCAAAAGTTAGGTTGAACGTAAAATTCCTATGAGCTAGAAACAAACAATTTTCCTAATATTGCAAATGATATAAATGTATTGATCTAGTGCGTTGGCACGTGTAACATTATCCACCATGAAGAGAAATTCGAATTGCCATGTAAAAAGTCGAGTTTGTTGCATGCATGTCTAGTTGCATGTTGCATGCATGCTAAGTTAGTATGCATGCATGCCAAGTCAAGGGTGAGTTGTAACTGAAGTCTCAAGTCTAATTCTAAATTCGAACTAAAGTGTAAAGTTGAGTTATGTTAAGCATGCAAACAAGTTCCTAATTCGAGCCATCTCCTTCTCCTCTTCACTCCTTTATAAGGAGAGGTCGACCCCTCTTTTCTAAACAGTTGCGATGCAGGGTAAGGGTGAAGGAATAGAGGCACGTTTCAGTGCACAATAGAGGCAGCAATATCAGTGATAAACAGAGGCACGTATCAGCAAAATAGAGGCTGCAATATCAGTGCTAAACAGAGGCACGTATCAGCAAAATAGAGGCTGCAATATGAGTGCTAAACAGAGGCACGCATCAGCACAATAGAGGCTGCAATATGAGTGCTAAACAGAGGCACGTTTTAACAAAATAGAGGCTGCAATATCAGTGCTAAACAGAGGCACGTATCAGCACAATAGAGGCAGCGATAACAGTTTATATCAGAGCTGATATATCAGTCCATAAGAGGCAGCGTATCTCAGTCTTTGAAGGTAACACGGATACATCTTCAGTGCTGGTCCGTAACAGGAGTTTAGATATCAGCAAGGTCTCTTAGTTACACAGTCATGTCAGAGTCAACTTGGCAAGCTCTTTAAGAGCAGAGTATTCATGGTGGATATTTGTAAGTGATCTGACATTATTAATGCAATAAAGGAATATCGTTTGCTGGGGTTTTTCTCCCTGTACAAGGTTTCCCCAGGGTATATGTGTTGTTGATGTGCATGCTTACATATCTACATGGTTATTGCTATTCAGTTATGATTCTATATTGTTGAAATGTATTAAGTTGGAATCAAAGTGTTGAAGAATTTAAAGAAATAATCCACATAAAAAATCAAACTCATAATTTAGCATCCTTATCATTCCTGTCCATATCATACTCTTGGCACATTGAATTTTCAATCTCCCAAAGATCCCGAAAGGGCCTTGAAGGACGACCGTGTACATTATTCAAGCTCTCAAAAACAGTTGACATTAATGGCTCAGGCTGGTAGGGAGGCAGGGTAGAGCATATTAACATTATGCATTATTGTCTAGGCTCATGCTCATGTTGACAGACAGAAGGTTCAGAGCATGCGCATAATGGTGGAACTCAATGGTTCAATCAGAATAAATGGTAGAAGGCAATCTCCTGCATCACCCTGGACCAGTTGAAGGAAGAAAATTGAATCATTTATGGCAATATTGGGCCAATACTGGAAGCTCTAGATGCCATAGAGGACTGACTGGAAGCTAGGAGAGAGAAGATGCACTAGGTCATGTTGGCACTGCAGAACCTAGATTTGAAGTTGGAGATTTTTGGGAGAACTGTAGAAGTGCTTGGAGATTTGGCATCCCAGCAGATTAAGTGAATTTGAGTGTGAGGAATGAAACATTGCTCCTTAGCATCTTTCTGTAAAGGATTGCAATAGACCAAGGTTTGGATAGTTTGTGCATCAGACAGATCCAGGGAGATGAGCGTAGCATGAAAGTTGTTCTCCTCAATGATGGAAACACCTCAGACTCCTCTCAGAGGCGACAATGAGCTGTAAGGCAGCAAGCAACTACTCCATGCCATCCTAGTGTGTCATCGGATTCCAGATAAGCACGCATGTTGTGAATTTCAGGTTCACTCAGAATTTTGTTATCTCTTGTTTTAGTTTTACGTAACACGGCAGGGTTGGTAGAGAAATCAGTTGATAGTCTTTAGAAATCAGTATGCTGGTTCTATTTTGGATGATTCTGAACATCTAGGCTTTTGGGTTTACAATATATATGTAAAATATCTTAAGGTTTTCATGGGTCTATTCTGGGAAATCATGGATTTCAGAGATATTAGATCTGTCAGGTTTTGGATGAGTAATTATCCCCTGTTTTGGTGAATCAGTTGTATTGTAATATCTTTATTTTTCCAGTGAAATAAAATGTTTATTAATTGCTGATTTTTTGGTATTGGTTATTGTTTAGTTTAGCCTTATTGATACAGCTTTTTGAAAAGCAAGATTGTCAATTGTATTATCACCTAATGGGGATTAATTTACAGGTTGGATTTGAAGCATTGTTCTTTGCACGGGCTGACTATCAAGACATTTCCAAAAGGAGAGAAGATCGTACTATGGAGATGATTTGGCGTGGTTCTAAGTCACTTGGGTCTTCTGCACAGGTGGGAACTATTTAGTGTTTTTTGAAGATGTTAAGATTTCCAGAAATAGTGGTCTGGTTATCTTATTTCTTCAATGTTTGTATCATAATAAATTTATTTTGAGTAAATATTTTGCTTCTTTTATATATTTCATTTACAGAATAGCATGCACAAGAATTTCCATGGTCTATTGATGCAAAGCACATGATTGTTATCATAAAACTTATAATATATCTGATTTCCAGGTTTTCACTGGAATTCTTGCACACCATTATGATCCTCCTCCTGAATTTCGATATGACATTAAAACTACAGAAACAACTATTCAGGTGACCATTTTCCCCTATCTCTGCCTGCTTATGTTTTAGAGAGCTAGATCAGGATTTTCATTACCAAAACTCCTCTGTGATGCAGGACGATCCCTTTCTTTATGATTATAATGTTGAGCAACAGATCGATCGTTTTGTCCAGCTTGCTGAAGAGCAGGTGTGAATCAAAGTGCATATCTCCTGTGGGTTACCTGTCTAATGTAAAGTCTCATTTAAAAATTAAGGAAAAATATTTATACATAGAGGGTCTGACAAGTTACCGAATTTCAGAATTTCTGATAATCCGTGATTTATGAGATCTGCATTTGCAGGCCAAACAATTTCGTACAAATCATATCATGTGGACAATGGGGGAAGACTTTGCATATGAAAATGCAAATACATGGTTCAAGCAGATGGATAAACTCATACATTATGCAAATAAGGTAAGTGATTTTCTGGTCGACCTTGCCTACATGCTGTATGCTGATGTTTATATTTTATTGTTATGGCAATTAATCAAAAGAAATAAAGGGTTGGCTCCTTTTTTTTTGACATCAGATGTTGGATGTTGAATATTTTTTTTCATTTTAGTTTTCTAGTGACATACACACATGGAGATCTCCCCCACCCTGGTCTGTAGAGTGCACTTCGCTACTCTCAGTGCAATTATGGTCTTTTTTTAACTACTGTTTGTTGCAATCAACCATGTTGAAATTATCATGTTCAATTTTTAACTGCAGTTAATTATGGTCGAGAGCAAGGAGCCATAGATACATAGACCTTATTTTTTCTTTTCAAAGAAAACCTTGCGGGGAAACCCAAGGGATACTTTCCCACATTTGTGGATGGCATCCCTAGTAAACCCGTCAGCGTAGACTAGTGCGCCTCACCCAGGGGGATTCAAACTGGGCACCTGCCGGCACAAAACTAGCCAAATACCCAACAACGTTGGCAACAGCTTGCTGAGCTAATCCCTTGGGCTGAGTATTGGAAACATCTTGCCCCACCCTCAAGCACTTAAGCGAGAGTGTGATCACTGGTACCTTGCTGGCCCCAATTGGCCCACAAGGGGCAAACATGTCACAAGTAAGATTTGAACTTGGGTGGAAAGGATAACAACTTCTCCTCTTACCCACCCAAGCTAAACCCACTTGACATAAATCTTTGCAAATATCTTGTCCCTGTGAAAAATCCCAAACCTAGGTGACTAAAGTCCTTATGATCTCAATCAAACAAGAGATTGCTGAATTTAATTATTGCAGAAATTGTTGATGATTGCAGCTATGTCAGACATTCTCTAGGACACGAACCTGAGAGAGCCCCTGAGAGGGGTGTGTGGTCCCTATCTGAGACATAGCTGGAACGTAGAGATGGCGTCCTCCTTACAGAGAGTTGAGAAGAACTCCATCTAATTCTCCTGTGTAACGCAGTGAGAAAGGAGATCTGCAGAGTTGGACGTGCCTGTGGCTGAGCACAAGGTGAACGTGTGAAATCCCAAAGTGCTGGGTGCATCGTCATGAGACAGAGATGAAGATGATGTATTAGCCTCCCCTGAGCAAAGAGTTGATGAGAAACTCCAGATGACTCTCCTGTGTAATGCAGTGGGAAAGAAGATCTGTTGAGTGGACGAACACAGGTGAACATGATCCTAGTGGCTGAGCACTAGTGAAGAAGTGGTTCTTCTATGTAATGCAGTGAGCCAAAGATATGGACATCCCTATGGATGTGCCCCTAGTGGCTGAGCACTAGTGGGTGTATGAGATTCCTTGCTAGATTGTTCAAGAGTTAGACTTGCCTGTAACCCTAATTGTAATGTAAAGGGTACAGGTCGACCCCACCTTATTGTAATTGATAATTAATGTAAAAGATAATTAATCTGGTTAATATTAATTATATTATGAAATAGAGAGGTTGGCCCTGTTGTGCCAATAAACACTTCTGTTGACAGGTCAAGTCTAATATAAGTAAAGGTAAATTCCCCATTGAGGAATCATATCTTTTGTGTGAGTTTGGAAATTTCAGCAAGTACATCTACTTGGGAAAAATGCGCACCTCTCTTGGGCGTTAGTTTTCTAGGGTTTGTGAGCACCCTTTTGTGTGCTAGGTTTTCTTGGTGGTTAAGGTCTTTCTCTTGAAGAATATAGCAAAGGATTGGCTGAGTTTTCTTCCCTTGTTTATAAGGGTTTCCCAGGATACTTCTTGTGTACTTGTGCATGGTGTTTCTTCTTGTGATCTTGGTTGCTGCAACAAATTGTCTATGTTTTAAGTAAAATGCTAAAATGGAATGAACTTCATGCTTAAGCCTAGCTTATTGAAAAATCAACAGAAATAAATTTCAGACCATAGCATTAATCACACAATCGCTGGAAATTAAATAGTGGAAGTATAAAATCAATTTCACACAACATAGGTAATTACTCCTTTGTAACTAGCTTTTCATTCCTTTGAAAAACTCACAAGGAAACCTCCACAAGGGGGTTAAAAAAACAACATTGCATGGATACCAAAAATCACCTTGAACTGAGCGAAACAACCTGCTGCACGGCTTGTACTGCCTTTGCCCGTACAATAGTACGGTCTGTCCATACCACCGTACGGACTGCTATTTCGTACTGTGTGCTGCTTGGAAATGCCTCTTCCCAGGCTGCCTACTCTCTCTCTTTCTCAATGGCTCAACCTGCTCAACTGTTCATGTGTTTTTGAACTCTGTATCTTGATCTGTCTTTATAGTTTTAGCTGAGGCCAAAATGCATGCATGAAATACACTTTTTAGACTCAACTGCTAAAAATAAGACTTTCTCTTTTTAACTAAAGTGAATTACAATATAGAGTTTACTTTTCGAAAATAGAATTACTTTTCAAAAATTATTTTTCGAAAATATCTCGAACTACTTCTAGCATGTTCACACGGAACATATGCGGAAGTTCCTGTTCAAGCTATAATTCTCAACAGTCCCACCCTCAAGTACTTAAGTGAGAGTAAGATAGCTGGTACCTTGCTAGCTCCAATTGGCCCATGAGGGGTAAAGATGTCACAAGTGGGATTTGAACCCTGGTGGGGAGGATAACAACTTCTCCTCTTAACCATTTGTTATTACACAAATCTGCACTAGTAGACCTGCCTAATAATTCTAGGCCATGTAGAGTCTAGACCTGTACCCTCTAGATGTCTCTCCCTTTGCATTGGTGCTTTTCCAGTTTCAGGGGGGTGTCCCTGTAATGTCCCTCCTCTTCTGCTGGTATAAATCAATGCTTGCTGTTGCAATATCCTAGTGGTTTTCTGGTTGGGAATTTCGTCAAACACTTTGCTAATTATGCCCAAACTCACTGTACTAACTCCTTCTCTGTTTGCTGTAGTGTTCTTAAATTATTTCGGATGTGGGGCTTTTGTCAAACACTTGTTAGACACACCCAAACTCACTGCAAAAGTCTTTTTCTGTTGCTGCATGTTTATTATTGGTAGGGAACTTCTGTCAAACACTTTATCAACATATTCCAGCCTCCTGTAGACCCCTTTACTGCTGTTGTTATTTTATAGGTTTGCTGGTTTATGTGTTTCAATGTAATGTTCAATGGGTTTTAGACCAAATACATTGTGCATAGTGCATACAAATGATGACAGCAAGATGGAAATCAAAATAACTTAAACCAAACAACAGTAAGATCACTAAAACAGATTTGATTTTATTCCTTAGCTGACCTGTTACATGTGCAGGTCAATCAAGGGGTCCAGATCGTCCCTATCAATGAAACTATGGCTCTTATACACAGGAACGGCCTCCACAAAAATGGTACAGCCTGCTGCAACCAAAATTGGCCTTCCTAGAGAAGGCTTCGCCTCCCTCCACAAATCGAACTCTACCCAACAATAAGAAACTCGACCCAACAGTGAGTTAGCTCGGCCAGCAAGGGTTCTTTGTCTCCTAATCAGCAAATACTCGGCCCAGCCAAGGTAATACGCCCCTTAACAATGACACACGACCTCTACTCCAACGAATATTCGCCCAGAACAAAGAAACTCAGCCCCTCAACAATATATTCAACCCAACAAACAATGGTTTTGGCCCAACAAGGAAATATGACCTTGCACAATGGAATGGTCGCCTCTACCAAGAAGAAATCTGTTGCTGTTGGAGGAAAATTGCCCCCCACAATGAAAACTTGGCCTCTAGACTGAAGAACCCGGCCCACACTCAATTATTTAATCTCCTTACCACAAAAATCGGCCCTCTACTTCAGAACTCATCCTGTACCAAGTATATGCGCCTCCCTCACTAAAAGTGCACCCTCCTCTTGCCATACAACTGCTGCAAATAAGGAAGTCTTCTTCAACAATGAAAACCAAGTAGAAAACTTGTATGGCCCTCCCCACTAATGGCTAGGGTGGATTTCCTACCACCGAAACTTGATTAGCTAGGGTGGAATCTTTCACCACCGAAACCAATCCAAGCCAGGGTTTACTCCAAACCATCAAAGGCTCCAAGAGCTCTCCAAATCAAATCAAATAATCATCAACATAATGAGAGGATGAGCTTTCATCTTTCTTTTATGCCCTCTACCTTTTTTTTGATCCTTTTTCCTTTTTGGATGATCCTTTTACCTTTTTACTTCACTTAAGTGATTAAAGTGACTTGATAAGGTTTAATTTACTTTATTCTTCAAGTCACTTTTTAATTACTCAATGTCACTTTATAACTTAGCTTTTTCCTCCCAATGACATCCAATAATTAGTCTACTAATCCCATTTTTTAATCGTCTATGGTCTACGAGAATGAATCAGATAGACCACTAAGTCATCTCTTATAGTGACCATCTGGAAAGGGACATTACAGCCCTCCCTTCCCGAGATTGCATTGTACTCAAGAAATGCCAACACAACCATACAACCAACATGAAGTGCAAAACCGAAACTAAGACTGATCCAAGGGTCCCAAACCAGTCTGAAAAATGTGGAGCACCTACTACTCACAATACTAACTTGCATGATACTAACACAAGAGGCATCCTGAAGGCCACCAATCAGAAGAATAATCAGATGCTGTAAAGGCTCAATCCATCCCTCATAGAATCGCCCTTCTAGGAAGCCAATCCAATGCACTATAGAAATGAGCTCCTGATAATAAAAACTGACTCTCCCATCTGTACCAACTGTCAAATTGTCAAACCATGAAGTCCCAAGGTCCCATGCTATCCCTAGCAAGTACCCACCATGCTGCCGTTGCGCTATTTTGATCATAAATATCTGGCCCTCATGCATAAATTGTATCCTCCACTCCTGGAACTCCAAGCTGTAATGTCTAGAAGAACCGTCCCCATTATCAAGGATCACATCCTGCAAATGTATCTCAGTGAAGTCAAAGTCTACAAGCTCTCTGTCAGACTCTGTCCTGGGCAACGGAAGAGAAAATCTTCCCAACCATAACATATAAAGCTCAACATATCCCCTCATGTCGCTCCTAAAATGAAGTTGATTAGACACTATCAAGGGGTTGGTATAGAAGATGTCAACAAAACCATCTCTAAAAGTAGGCACCCAGGAAAAGCCTCTGTGGCCACAAATTGAAAAAGCATAAAGGACAGTTAATCTCCAAGTGTCAAATGGGAAAGCCCTAGTACTCCAACACACCCAGCCTACTGCAAACATCTAGACATCGTCCGGAAAATCTCCCACAACTGGTTGCACCATAACCTGCAAGAGCTCAAAATTTGTCTACCCATGGATTGAAGTTACTATCAATAGCGTGGAAAGGCAAGGGAAACAGTCATCAATATGAAATCCCTCTGAAAACATAGGAGTCAGAAGTATGGAAGTAGTTGAAAAGTCATCTCCTATGTCTAGATCATCTCTACCAATCAATGTCAACCTCCAACTTCTCAACTGTTGGTCTGAAGAAACCGTCCAACGTATTTGCATGACATGAACGGTAGTCCAATGTAAACTGACGGGAAAGTGGACAGCGGTATCATTTCTGAAATTTGATTCACCATGCCAATCTCGACTCAACACCATACTGCTGGAATCTGCATCTGGATCCCAAATCCTGTGATCGAATCCTATCTCATCACTGGAATCCGAAAGAGCTCGATCATCCCACTCAAAAAGTGGATTATCAAAAGAAGACCTTGTATCCATCTCAAACAATGTGTTATCAACTAGTTGAATGCTATCTTGCTCTTCAATTACCTGCTTGATATCTTTAGGCCTTTCTCTATTTTCTTGTTCCGTGAATTGTTTGGCCACATAAAGCTGATCTTTTACGTCAAGTAATGCATTTTGAGTGTTGCCCAATGCATTTTTGGTTGATTTAAACTCACTGGTGAGCTCTTCCACCTTCATCCTTAATTCCTTGGATGTAGATATAGCCTTATCTGCAATCTTAATAGCCACATCTCTATCTTCGATCATATTAAAGTAGACTAATTTCATGTCTCCTGTTGTGCTCTTAATGTTTTGCAAATCAGCAAGGGAAACAATTTGTTCATACTGATTTCTTGGTGTCTTTTGGATGAGATTTTCAACAAGACACTTCATGCCATCCAACTTATAATGTTTGCACTTCATTTTCCATGAGCACTATTAATTGTTTTTTCCAAGTTTCATCATTAATTTCAAGACCACACAAGTTTTATGATTCGCTGTTATGATGCAATTAAAAATCAGAATTTTCTTCGTACCTTACAACGGTATCACCATGGCTGCCCCAAGCCTCCTGCACCTCTTCTTCAAATTTTGTCTCATCTTTGTCCCTAGGCCTTTGTTCAAAATCAGCTCCATGCAAAAACAATTCTGATTTGTTGTCAAGATCATGCCTTTCAAAACTAATTCCCTCTATGGCAAACTCTTCACATACTTTATGATTTAAGGTTGGGACAGTATCCTGGACAAAAGAGAATTCTTCCCAAACTGATTCTTCATCCTTTGGTGCCCAAACACTTGGATCCCGTGGATTTATTAGCTGTTGTTTTCTACCTGAAAGAGTATTTTCATTATGTACCTTGTTACCCTCCAAGTTGCACTAGGATGGACTTGCAGTTGAGCTGCCAAAGTTGAACAATTACTTGTTCAAATTCAGAGTTCAGAAGCCCAGCCGACCATTATGGCCCTTCCTCTTCTTCTTTTTTTTCATGCATTTTCCATACCCCCATGGGGGAATTGTAATAATATGAGCTAGCATGATGAAGTTTGTAAAAGGCTTAGCCCCCTAAGACTTGGTCATTAGTACATTACTCTAGAGTGTTTTTTTACTTTTTAATTATATCTTGCTGCTTTACAAGCGAGTTATAATTTCTAAGTTTTTCCACTCAATATCCTCCAAAGTTGGAGTATGTCATGTTGAGATTTGGGTACCTTGGAAAGTGGTCCCCATGTGCTTATGAGTCTCTAAGCACAAAGGGGGAAGACTATTACCCTTGTACTTTACTATATGATTCTAATTTCACTTTGACTTAGGAGTTTTAAGTCAAAAGTGAAATATGTCACTTAAGTCATAAAGTGACAATTAATTCACAATGTGGGTGAATTAATAGACATAAAACAACTAAAGAAAGTGGGTTTCCTTAGTGAGATTATTGGAGTTGATCTCACCCATTGATTAGACTTGGCTAGATCTAATCTAGGCCATTGATCTTTTAGGGTTGGCATGAGGAGGCTAAAGAGAGGGTAAAGGCATTTTGGAGACTCATTCTTCACTTGAGATTTTTGGAGAAGAGAAGAGGGGTGCATTTCTGGAGGAGAAGGAGGGCGCACTTCATGAGGGTTTGAGAGAAACCCTTGAGAGCTTGAGGAGAGGTTCTTGGTTGCTTGGAGCTTGCATGGAGAGTATTTCCATGGAGTCTTAGCCTTCACTTCTGAGAGGAAACATGCATATGGAGGGGGGGCGCATCTTGAGRAGGAGGGCGCATTTATTATCCATCATTTGCTCATCAGAGGAGGAGTACTTGTYAGATCAGGATGAGGTCTGATGCATAGGGAGAGGAGAGRAGAGCTTGGGYGCTTGTTTCTGTGGAGAGAGACATTCAGTTTATAGCTTAGTTTATTTCTGGTGATCATTTCTGCTAGGAGGAGGGCACACATGTTGAGAGGACTGGCAGCTACCTGGTAGCAGATCTGCTTGGAGGATTYGAGCTCTGACAGTTTCAGTGGAGAGGCATCACAAGAGAGGACATTCCTATGGAGGAATTTCTTCATTGGGTTACTGATGAGCTAGGGCGCTTCAGTTCAGTACAAAAGGCAACAAAGGGAGAGGGCACACCACAATTTGGGCACTTCTTTCTCTGGTTCTTGTGGCAAGGCTCGTGAAGAGCTTGCTATGTATACAGGTTCCATTGTATTTCATTACTTGTTGTATCTCTTGCTTTAATCATCATTATATAGACATATATCCCAAACTGGTTTTCCCCAGGGGTGTTTTATCTAGGGTCATGTTGACCAAAAATACCTGTGTACAAAAATGCATGTATTAGTCTTTTAGATCTGTTCATTTTCAGCTGTAAAGATCTTTATGTGTGTTGTACTTATTTTAGTATGCATCTGCTAATTTCTGGTTACTAAAACTACATGCTAGAGCACCTAAAATTGGAAGTGCAACCGTAACAAATCAGCAAGAAGTTCTTGGACTGTTGGCTGTCCTAAAACAACAACAAATACCTTACATAACAGTTGAAACTTAGAGCCTTTCTTTGGTCAAAGACAAACCAAGAAGGCAAGCTGATAGGACTTGAAAATCTTCATGGTATCAGAGCTGAGGTGGCTGATTTTTGAGCAGTTTGGACAGCATATGTGTTGGTTGTCATATACATCTTCTTGACAGATTTTTGAGGACAGCCATTGACTCATTCAGTGGTTGTTAGAGGACAGATTTTTGCAGAGGACAGTTGGGCAGTTTTTGGCACTTGTGGACAACCTCTTTTTACACCTGCATGGACAAGAGTGAGGCTGTAGTTTTGACGACCTCTTTTCACACCTAGTGATTAGGAGTGAGGTCGTGGATTCACTTGCCTCTTTTCACACTTGTGTTGACTGGAGTGAGGCAACGTTCCTTTGCATTGGGAGCATCAGAGTGAGCACAATTGGTAGACATGTCAGTATCTCAGATGCGTGTGGAGGACAGGGTAGCCGGGGCTAGCAATTGGTCGCCTTGGAAGGCGAGGATGGTCTTTGTCTTAGAGGACCTCGAGCTATGGGACATAGTCGAGGCAACTATTCCTCTCATTCCTGTCACTGCACCCACCTTGGTGGCAGAGTTCAAGAGTAGGAACAACAAGGCAAAGAGGATCATTTGTGATGCTGTGAGAGATCACATTATTCCCCACTTGACTGGGAAGACTTGTGCATACGAGATGTGGGCATTTTTGTGCAAGCTGTACGAGAGCTCTAATGAAAACCGAAAGATGGTTCTTCATGACCGACTTAGG
>JASDQU011442665.1:0-15114 GCA_032191745.1 Picea mariana | reverse complement strand
GATTTATCCTCATCATGTTATCTTAAATATCTTAAACCATATTTTTTATCAACACCTTTGTGGTGGATGCATGGAATAAACCTTATCAATTAATATATGGGAGATTTTGTAGCATACCCTAAGTCTTAATTAACAAAGTTAGTGCACAACATCATGATCGGCATAATGAACTCAATGATTCAAGAAACATCATGTATTCATTACA
Source organism: Picea mariana (assembly GCA_032191745.1). Taxonomy (NCBI): domain Eukaryota; kingdom Viridiplantae; phylum Streptophyta; class Pinopsida; order Pinales; family Pinaceae; genus Picea; species Picea mariana. The sequence continues at coordinate 14,909 of JASDQU011442665.1, read as the reverse complement.
CTTCCTTAAAACTAATACAAAACTCATTAATTCAAAGAAAAAATGTTAAACAATACTTGGAATGGTGATTAAGTGATGGTTCGATAATGTTTTAGTACACTAAGGGGATATTAGGTAGTTATCATAGGCAAAATGGGTAGGAAAGAATGAGTAATATAACACAATTATGGGGCTCATCATCTACCTTGTTATATTCCTTTTTAAAATCATTATTTATGAGTAAATCCTCCAAGCCTTAGCTCCTAGCCCATTCCATCGCTTCCTAAATTGAAATTACAATTTCCAAGATAAATATTCTTATGATGAAATCAACATTCTCAGACCTAATAACGTTTGTCAAATGTGCTTCAGCCATAGGTTTAAGGTCTTGTCTAGAATTTTGTAAGAAAAAACAAGGATATTATTGGACAAAATATGCTGATTAACTTAGGAACTATAGGATTTCGAATGGATTTAATTACCCCCTTATTGATGCAATCACTTAATGTCCAAATCTAAATAGATTCTTTACATACTTGGAACATATCCAATACCACAAAATCCCATGTGGCTTTGTATAAATCACATGGATAGACATCAAGTTTTGTTAACTTCCAAAGACCTGAATACAAAATACTACAACAATACCAAAGATATCTTAATACAATCACCGCACAAGATATATGGAACAATATAGAAAAATACCACTTTTTTATATCAAAACCCTTGGGGTAGGGCAACACCATACAATGGATCATGTTATGCAAGGGATCCTCTCCTATTCACTTGCCTCTTTGATGGGGATTCCTCCTAATGAGTTTCAGCTCCAAATACAATACTTCTCTTCATATCCCATTACACTACTTTAACCTCTTTATATAGTACTACCATCGCCTAAGAACATTCTAGAGGAGGAATCTTCTAGAAGCAGAACCTTCTAAGAAGTTCTCTTACATTTATTATATCTAACTACCCATTTATTATATATAACTACCATTATGGGCCTTATTTAATAATAGAGTGGACCTAATCCACCTTACATTGAACGGCCTCCACTACCTCTCTAGCTAGCTAATATAGTGGACCTAATCCACCTTACACGCTTGTTATGAGGGTGTACAACCATATACCAGGGTCCCATGGATAAGTGTGGACCATAGTGTTGAAGTAGACTACAGAACCATGGTCCCATGTAGAAAGGAAAGCCACCATGCCGAAGTAGTCCAACCACCATTGTAAACTAGGGTCCCATGTCCAATTGCTCATGTGAACTCCCCATGGGAGATTTTGGAACCCAATAACCAACTAAAAATGATGCTCCAAAGACTGACACTTGTCATTTGGATCCAAATAAGAAGATCCATCCACATAGTGGAAAAGGGTCGTAGTAGAATCCGGAAGGAATAATACCACTGTAGAATATGCAGGATGGACACTGGTAATAATTATTGGCTCTCGATTTGTCACATTGATGTTCTCTATAGAAGGTGGATTAGAGTCATCAAATAAAGTATGAAAGTGGTTGTCATCCCAGAAATGACAACTATCCATATACTAATCATCACAATCGGCCTCAAAATCATACCAAACATATACTTCTTGATTATATTCATCCATGATGTCTCCCATAAGATATCTCTTATGCATGTTATCCAATGAATATTGAATACTATGAAAACTATCATTAAGGCCATATGCAAGGTCATGCAATGTGAGGCCATCTGCAAGGTCATGCAATGTGAGGCTATCTGCAAGGTCATGCAATGTGTCATACAATTGGGCTTTGAATGCTTCAATCATATGTAGAATTTCTTCGAGGGTTTGAGAGGGAATATCCATTGGAAACACCACATAAAATATACCAAAATAAATCTCTTAAAATGATTTATCCAATGGCATTCATTTGGCAGTAATCTGAGCACCCTATGAAAAGTTATGAACTCTGCAGTCCCGTCATCGTCACGAAAAACCTAAAAAAAATAGTTGATTTCAAATCAGCGATATCTTCACTTCCAGAGATCTGATTTGGAAGACGTTTTTTCTGAAATTGGGTGAAATTGTGAAAGGAACTCAGATCTGCAATTTGTTTTGAAAAAATCATCCCCATATGCTACAGAAATCAGAAAAATCACGCGGTCGTCCGCGGAAAAAACCCTGAAAATTGCAGATTTTAAAATGCAAATAAATTGAATTCTCGGACTACGTTTCAAATGATTTTTCTTTTTAAATTGGGTGTTTTTCTAAGAGGAACTCATATATACAATCAGTTTTTTTCAAGTTTTGCACCAAAACCTACATAAATCGTCTAGAATGTTGCGGCCCTCTTTTTTTCCGAAAAACTAAATCTGCAAAAAATAAAAATATTTGCCCACACTTCCTGCCAAGGAAAGTGTTATGATACCATTTGTTAAGTTCCAAAGGCCTGAATACAAAATACTACAATATTACCAAATATATTTGAATACAATCACCACACAAGATATATGGAACAATATAGAAAACTACCACTTTATTATATCAAAACCCTTGGGGTAGGGAAACACCATATAATGGATCCTATTATGGAAGGGATCATCTCATGTTCACTTTCCTCTTCGAGGTAACTTCCTCCTAATGAGCTTTAGCTCCAAATACAATACTTATCTTCATATCCCATTACATTGCTTTAACCCCTTTATATAGTGCTACCATCACCTAAGAACATTCTAGAGGAGGAATCTTCTAGAAGCATAACCTTCTAAGAAGTCCTCTTACATTTATTATATCTAACTACCCATTTGTTATATATAACTACCATAATGGGTCTTATTTAATAATATAGTGGACCTAATCCACCTTACATTGAATGGCCTCCGCTACCTCTCTAGCTACCTAACAAGGTTTGGAGACTTATAATTAACCATTTTCGTAAAAGTGGTCATTAATTCATCATAAGTCATCCCTTGATCACACAATTGTTGCTACTCATTTCTCATATTTTAGGGAATTACATCAATACAGGTTTGCATGTCCACCATCCTTTCATCCATCGTCCCTTGAGTTTGGAAAACCATTTTGTAATGATTGGCAAACTATTTTTCAATATCTCCATGGTATGTGATTCTTCATACCACCATTTTAAGGGCTTTGATTTTCTCAATTGCTTCTTTTGAGGCTAGAGATTTGAAGAATCCCTTGGTAGGCATGTCACCCATATTGAACCAATGGAGACAATAACGGATTTGAGCTCCCCTTTCTCTACAACTTTCTTCAACTTTGAGAAAATGTCTCAATTTGGAAACTATATTCTAGAACTTCTCATTAAAGGGGCTAAAATGTAGCTTTCTTGAAACTTAATCCAACTTATCAGTGATGACCTTATCCTTCCTTCTTCTAAAGGCCACTAGATTTATAGCATACCCACCACAAAAGGCATGCAATTATGAATGACATATTTCCACCAAAAGATCTGCCCTCTATCTCCTTTAGGTTGAGGTATCAAATTCCAAATTCTCTTGATAGCTTCGATACAAGATGTTTGCTTCAAATGGGAGGTTTTCAACTTAAATATTATATTATGAGTACCAAGATTAGTTAATCCTAAGGAAATGAAGAAAATAATGGGTTTGATCTGGATTGTAAAAGGAACGAAATGGGAAAATTAGGCAAATAATGTGACAAAATAGATTAAATGCAACAAAATCAAATAAGGAAAATAATATGGAAAGAAATAATTTTTTTAATTAAATCGAAGAATATTTATAACTACATCATGAATGGAATAATGATCTCCTTTACAATGAGAGGCCCGTATACATAGTAATTACGGGTCCTCATAGGAGTCATGTTTTTTTATTATTTAATTGTTATTCTTTCATGTCTTTTTATTATTTAATTGTGTTGTGTTTTTTCTTTCGAATACCATGGGAAAATACCATGGGTGAATTCCATGGGTTAAAAAACAAAACTATGCACATGGCTTTTCTCCATTTATTATTATTATTCTTTTTCCCACCAAATACCATGGGTGTATATTCTTGATGGTAAAAAGAAAAAATTACCATGGTGATTTGGTGGAATAGGTGGATGGCCACCGATTTCCACTTGGATCAGTCCTCCCCCGTTAGGAATCAATGCTCCCCATTATGTCAAGTTCCCCCAAGATATGGGGAAAATTTTGTTGAATCTGAATCTTGGTGAGTTGTTTTCCTTGTTGAAGTAGTTTTCATGCTTGTACTTGACCTGTGGAAGGATGTCATGATCCTGTTGGTGGAGTTGTTGGATCTATTCAATGAAATTGGTTGCAAGATTTTCCTTGGTCTAAGTGTGGGAGGACTCTATTAGTGAAGATGAAGCAAGAAGAGTTATATCAATGGGGGATAATGGTTGGAACACCAAGCACACCTAAAAAGAGTTATGGCCAATAGATCTATGAAGGGATATGTTATATCTTGGCTTGATTGGGTACTGTAGAGGCATCCCCATAGGTGAAGCGAGAATATCTTTGTGCTCTTTTACAATATTTTCGACCTGCTTCTTCTAGATAAAAAGGGCTTGGGTCGAGGTTGTAGTGGTCGCAGTGTCCTTTTGTTCACCTTCTGAGTGGATCATGAATAGGCTAAAATTTGTGATATGAGATATTACTTTGCGGCACTATTTTCCTGAGACAGTAGTTGGAACTACCTCTGGTACCCGATAGATATGACCCCCTGGAGTAACAATGACACTACGGGGTCAAGATTTATAAATAGCATGATGTTTCCACATATATGGATGGCCTAAAAGAACATCACGGACTTCCAATGGGGAAACATCACACAATACCTCATCCTTGATGGGCTTGATGCCATAGGACATGTGTCATTGTTGGCTGACGTGGAGATCGCGTCCTTGGAGAAGCCACCCAATGTTGTATGGTTGCAGGTGTGGTGTTGTAGGAAAGTCCAACTGCTTGATGACCTCTGCTGATATTAATTTCTTTTGGATTTCTCTATCAACAACGAAATGTAGTGGGGTCCCCTTCACCCACATCTATGAATGGAAGAGGCGCTCCCCCTCCTCGGTCTCCTCTGGTTCTTTTGGTTGGATTGTTGTGGTCATGATTGTAGAAATGAGTTATACATCAATGATCTGTTTCCTTTTATTGTTTTCTGAATCAGATTCTGAGTTGAGGCTCGGTTCTTTTTCTTTGAGTTCGGCCACCAATGGTTGTTTCGAGTGACATTTATCGGTATTGTGCCAAGGGATTTTCTGGAAGTCACACCACATTCCAGTGTCCTTATTTGTCTTCTTGTTACCCTTCTTTTTGTATGGCTTGGATTGGTTTTCTTGAGGTTGTCCATTATGTGAGTTAGGGTCACCTTTACCATACTTCAGTTGTTGTGGATTTGCAGACCCAAACTCCTGCTTGTTATGTTGCTTAAATTTCTGCTCTATTTTGACATCATATCAATAAGCAGCTCCCAGTGACGAGATGTCCAGAAACTCCATTTCTGTTTGGATACCTGTGTAGAACCCCATGGTATTTTAGAAGCAGATGTCGCTCAGATTCTTTGATACCCATCTTGGTGCACAAGGTATGGAAGTTATTTGTGAAATATGGCACTATTTGGCCCCTCTCTTGACACGGTGTGGTCCATCTCATGTACTGGTCATCATAGTTTCCAACAGGGTAATATTGTTCCTTAACGACATCCATAAAAAATTCCCAAGTGGGTTCGGCCTCAAACATTCCAGACTCCTCTATGGAATTTTGCTCACAGTAAGTTTCCCACGAATTTTTGACATGGGGGACAACCTTAAGGAGCACAAAGGTGATCTTTTCTCTATTGGAAAAATTGTTGATAGAGAAATAAACTTCTAGTAAGTTTAACCACTTTTCCAAATCATTGGCCTCTATCTGACCTTCAAACACAGGAATATCAAAATTACTTGTACCTTGAAAGGGGTGGTGCTTCCAAAGTGGATGTTTGATGAAGATGTGTCTATTGTTATCGGCAGTCGTCGAAGTATTTGGGAAAATTTCTCCATCATTTCATCCCTCTGTCACATGAGGGCTTCCTCAAGTAATAGATTGACAAGATCTCCTTCTTCATCATCCCTCCTTTCTTCCACCATGGGAGGTTGCTTGGGCGGGCGAGAGCAGTTGTCCTAGGGAGAAACAAGCTCGAGACCCAACTATCTATACCCTAACCTCATCAGGGACAAGCACTAAGAACAACAAGGAGTAGAGTGCTCTTATGCCACTGATTGAGATTATAAAAGGAACTAAATGGGAAAAGTAGGCAAACAATGTGATAAAATAGAGTAAATGAGACAAAATCAAATAAGGAAAATAATATGGCAACAAATAAACTTTTTTATTAAATGGAAGAATATTTAGAACTACATTATGAATGGAATAATGATCTCCTTTACAATGAGGGGCCTGTATATATAGTAATTACGAGGTACTCGTAGGAGTCATGTCTTTTTATTATTTAAATGTTATTTGTTCATGTCTTTTCATTATTTAATTGTTATATGTTTTTTTTTTCAAATACCACGGGCTACAAAAAAAACCATGGGTGAATATTGTTGTTCCTGAGTTTATACTTTAAGGCTCTAAAGTATACCGTCAAAGCATCTGATACGAGTAAAGAAAGTTAAGGTAGGAAAAGTTGGCTTTGAAGGATAACCACCATGGTTGGTTCCTTAATTGTCTCTGTTGAACTTCCCAGATTTCTTGGATGCTTATGTCATGTTCAATGGCTGCCCACGAACGTTCTAATTCGACCCGGGTGTTAGCTTTTGCAAGATAGTGTTAAATAAATTTAGGGCAATGCTAGTCTGATCAGAAAGGTCAGGTTCTACATTAGGCTATCTTAAGGCGGGCACAGTCATGAGGGATAATACTTGGAAGAAGGTCTAAAAATTTGTTCAATAAAGTGTGTTGCTTTCTGATTTTGATTATAAGAGAAAATTTTCAAACACAAATTAATATTCAACAGATTAGAGGTTGTTTCTTGTTCTTGAGTTAGATTTTAAAGACATGATAGTGACAAGAGAAAAACACAAAATCGTTTAACAAAAATGAGGCATCGATCATGGAAGAATCTCACTTTGCAACGAGGAAAGATGAAATACAAGAGGACTCTAATGAAACATAAACCATTGCATCCTAAATAATCTGCAGGTCTTGAAACTGTTGACAGCAGGTACAGAGGAAAAACTGTAAATAATTAGATAACCCAACAACTTTGAACTAGTAGTAAATATTATGCTAAATTATTGTTAAAATTTCATCAAAGATACACCTAAGAAAAAATGCTATGAGCAAAAACAAAGGGAACACATAGCTCAGGATTAACAAGATCTGGAATCTCTGCTTTGCATTCTTATTAATCATTGTAAAAATTTTCTCCCATACAATGGCCACCAAAAAGCCTTTTCTTAGTCCTAAAAATTTACATTTATACAAAATTTCCAATCCTTTGCGGTTGGGGAATCTCTAATTTCTAGGAACTAACTATTTATCGTAAATAATCTGAAAACTGTTTTACATGATTTTCTTTATCTTTCTTTTATTTTTATAGCTACACTTTTCAAACTGTTACTTTATTGCTATGTTGAATACTCTCCTTCTTTTGCTCTGACACATTCGATGCATTTTTTGAGGAAAGGTGCAGACGTTTTGGGAGGCTCTGGAAACTCCTTTGCTTCGAATAGATATACCTTTCTTTGTATCTTTGGGAAATAGTCTTCAACTCTTTTATCTGCAAACTTTATTGACTGCAATTTTAAGTTGGGTTGAATCAACAGCCTATTGATTAAGGTGACATCCATTTCTTTTAGCTATGAAATCTCCCTCTGGATCTCACTTAGATATTCTTTAAACTTTAATTGGTGTCTCGCAATATTTATCTACCCTTGAAGCCCTGCGCAATTGTACTTTCCGATGTTTAATGACCCTTTGTCTAAGAGATTGAAAACCTCTTCGCAGTTGTCTTTGATTTATTTAACTATTCTTTTGTTTTCCATTATGTTGGCTTCCCATACTTTGAGCATAATGTCACCTATGATTTGCTATGTGGCTGATAATTTTGTAGTTTTGGATATCTCTTCGTTCATTGAACATATAATTTCCCTTTGAAGAGCAACCCTTGCTGCTTTAGCTTCTTTTTCCTTCAGGATGATGTTATCAAAGGAATTGCTTGCTTCATGGAAGTAATTTTGGAGGCTCTCTATCTTGGAAATCAACTTTTGTTGTTCAACTTCTAGCTCTGCATGCACTTCCAGTGACTGGGCCTGGAAAACTTTCAGATCTATGACTAGATCTTCAATGGACTTTAATTTTGTTTGTAATTGATTTATGATTTCTTCTTGTGTTTGACTTGTTTGCACTCTCTCTTCCCTCTCGCTGAGGCTTGTTTTTAGGGATTGAATCTCTTGCTTATCCACAGCTCTGGCTTGCTCCAGACCTTTATTTATACCTTCTTCAATCCTTTTTTCATTCTCCTTTACTTGGCCTTGTAGTTTAGTGATCATGAGGTTTCTTTGTCTCAGACGTGCTTTCATATTTTCAACAGTGAACTGGTTAGTTGTGGCTAACGCTCCCATAGAACCAGCTACTTCGGTAGTGAAATCTTCTTCCTCCAAATTATGCCCATCTATTATGATTTTGTGCTTCTTTACCATGGCATTTTCCCTTTGATGCATTTCCTACTTCAACACTGCCTTTCTCTTCTTACTGAAAAAATAATCAGATGGAGGAATCTCTTCTCTAGAGATGGGCTCAAGGTCACTAACATATAGGGCTCCCAGCTGGGGGAAACCGAAAGTGGATTGTAATGGAGTCAAAGAGGCGATGGGAGCACCTAGTTCTGTAGATCTTACCTCATCTGTTGTTTTGGGGGTATCACCATGAATTGTAGATGATGAAGGGAAATATGGTTTATCAGACACTAGGGGTGTCTGAGACCCTTTTTCCATTCCTGAGTTGTCTGCCTTTTGTCCTTCTGTTTTCTGTGGAGACTCTTCAGTCTCTTCGGGAATTCTCTTTGTATTTTATTTATCCTGCCCTCCTGATCCAAAACTTGGGGGTATGCTTCCTTGTTCTCGAGGCTGAGTTGATGCTTCTCCTAGTAATACCCCGGGCAAACCACTTCTACGATGTTTTTGGAAGTTCAGGAATTTTTTTTGCAAGTCCGGTGACAAAGATTGAAACCTGGCCAGCACTTCATTATAACTTATAACTCCTCTGAACATGTCGTCACAAGGGGACTGTTCATGTTCGTATGCTTTCAGATTGTAGTTGACTTGGTGATTACCCACAATTTTATGGGGATCATATTTCCTGTGATCGAGATTTAGCAATTTTATCTCTCCTAATGCAGCTGCCTCAACCTTGGAATGCCCTAGATTGAGTAGTGAATATTTCCCTGCCTGCACAGGGAAAATAGGTCAGAATCTCTTTTGGGCCATTTTTAGTTCATTCTCGATGCCACCTATTACTATCTGATGAGCCACCTCCATGCATACCAGTCTATCAGGGAGGGATTTTGGTAGTGCGTGGGGAGGGATTGAACATCTGAAAACCCCAATGTAGGAAAAATTTTCTTCTATAAACCAATCAGCGATAGCCTTGAGAATTTCCATGACTGACTCAAAAATATGAGGAGGCTCACATCCATATAGCATCTGGTGCACCGAAATCACCACGAAGTGGAAAATTTCGTAGAAGGAATCCTTAGCATTTTCCTCCCACAACTTAGAATGGTATTCATGAATGGGTTTATTGGAGGTTGGGTTCCAAATCCAATTCATCAGAGGGAAAGGGGTCATGAAGCATATGGAATCCATGATGTAGGTGTACATATAGAAGGCCATTGGTTGGCCCTTGGATTTTGTGGTTTGATACTCTGTTACCTCCTTAGATAAATTTTCTGATAGGATTTTGTCCTAGTTGAAACTAAAACCTTCAGCTGCTTCATGAAGAAGAGGCACCCATTCCGTAAGGAAATGAGTGGGGCTTTTCTTTCCAAAGAGTTTGCAAAGCATCATGGCTACATAGACCATGTATTCATTTAGTGAGGTTGTGGCATATTTCTCGTGAGTATCAGCCCTGAACTTTGCTGGCACTCCCCACCAGCCTCTAATTATATTAGGGTATGTCTGATCTGACTCTGTGCATTCCTTTCTTTGGAATTCGGTTATGAATTCAGCATTATAAATATACTTAGGATTAGGGGGTAGCATGTACATTACTTGTATATGTTTCAGCCTGAAGGAACTGATGACAACCCCACGGCTGTCTAGAATGCTTCTTGTCTTCGCGTCGGCTCTCTCTAAGGCCCAATATATCATATCATTATATGGCATGAGCCATGGGCATGCTGCTATCTTGTGAAGTTCTAACTCTGCTATGTCCCGGATTTTGTTCTCAGAATCATGCGGAAAGTTCTTAATTTCGTAATCTAGATTCTCGAAGATTTTCCTCCTAGATTTGATAGAATCGATAGCATGGGGTGTGGTATCAGCTATGACATCTCCTTCTATACCTGTGCTTTCAGCAGTTCCCTCAACTTTATTAAGTACCCTCTTAGGTGCCATAGCGTTCGCACTAGATTGAAAACATGTTTGTAGACGAGAAAATCTATAAGCCTGGATGAATACAACTCACTCGTGATTGTATAAGATAAGAATAAAATTCGAAATGCAGAGCTGTAGTTATTTAACTCATCATTTAATGGACGTACTGAGACAGGCAATACGACTTTAATGTTTTAAATGAAGAAGATGAGCTCAAAGATACGCATTTAAACTTAAAAATCTGAATTCGTCCTATTACTGATATTATCATATATCAGCGATTTCAACTTGGAGTTTCAAAATGATTGTTTCTTAAAACGCCAAATCCCGAAGCCCGAAAGAAGTTTAGTGATTACTAATCATATTTTAAAATGACTTAATTCAAGTTTAAGACTTTGTTTTAGAGTTTATGATTTCGCATTTTGGAGTTTCGGGGATCACGTGCCCAAGAGATATGTCATATGCAACCCCTGAATGTGAAAAGCGAATAGCTTAAATCAGACATTAATCATCTCTATTAAAACCTTAATTAATCAAGATTAGTCATGATTAAGACTTTCGAAAATCGGGAATCGGGAATTCGTAGGCCTATATTTCAAGAGCGCTTTATTACTAGGAAACCCAAAACTCCGAAAGATTTAAGATTCATTGATCGTGATTAAGGGTTTAATTAATCACACTTAAAAGGTACTTTGCGAATAAGCACATTGGGATTTATAACATTCGTTTCCCCTTTTTTTTATATATTTCTTCTTTTTTTTTCTTTTTTTTTTCTTTTTTTTTAAATAAAACCCCTTTCGGAAATTCGGCACCAGGATTTTGGAGTTTTGAACTTCGGAATGACTTCTTTATGAAACGTCAAATTCCAAATCGTGAAAGGTTACATTTTGTCCCCCCTTTTTTTTTCAAAATCAGGGCGGCTCCATACTAGGAAAATATGAAGTCTTTGGTTAGAGATAAAAATTCATACCTTGTTTCAACATAGGCTCCAATTGGGGACCTCGTGTCCTTGTGGGATGAGGAGAACGTGTAGACTTAGTGCCTTTATTGCGTAAATGAGGTCAGTCATTCCAGTTTGTAAAACATGTCTGGAGAAAAAAATCAACCAGGAAGAAAATGATCTAAACCTTCACCTTGGAAAATTTTTCAAAACTAAAACATTTGACAATCTCGAATCGGGCTCTCATAGATTCCCTTTCTAAAACCGACCTCAGATTTGTGCAAGATAATAAAAACCAAATTAATCGTTCCATCTAGTTTTATGTGATAGAATTCGCATCGAGGTAAAGTGATTCCATCTTTCTTTAAATTAGGGGATTCCATAAGCTTACAGTGTAATCCAGCATGAAAGAAGAAAAATTACCAGAGCATCTTGCACTTCATGTATAACATCCTTGTCAGATATGTAAATATTTATTCACTGCCAGCGAGCATGTTCAGTACCCCGGTGAAGTTATCAGATTTTCTGCATTGAATTTCCTTACACCACTTCATTATTTTCTAGCATTTAAATGTTGAGATGAGAGAAATCATATAATGAATTTTCTTTCACCATCTATCTGTATATATTTTATTATGAATTGGGCAATCAATCAGTATGTAATATACCCAGAAAATGTCTGCTTATTTTTTTATTTTATTTTTTTTACCACAGGAGAGGTCTGTCAACTTATTTAAATAGCTCTGGGTTAATCTTCTTTATGGCTTTCAGACACTTTTGTCTTCAAAGAGAAATTGGGGGGAAACTCATTAATATTTCTTAGGGACTTTCCTCGAGCGAAAACGATCAGTTTATTCCTGCTGGAATGACTAAAGAGGTTGGTATTAGCCCAGACATACTTCCGGTTCAGCCAAAGTTTAGGAAAAACATAGAAATTTGCCTATCTTCGTTTTGAAAGTTAGTATGAATGCTTCTGAAGTTGAGACGAGACCTTTCTTTCCTCTAGATACTTATGGGAAAGTAACTAGGGTTAGATGAAGAGCAGGTTTAGTCGTGATCAAGGAGGAAAGGTTGAAAAGCTTCTGTAACTTAGTAGTACAAGCGATTTTTTTTTATTTATTTTTTTTCCCCGAAATTACTGTATTACTCATCGGTATCCCTTAAGACATTTTAACCTGCATTTCCGGTTCAAAGTTCATACCTTGATTGTTCTTTTCATTTTCAGCCAGAAGATCATTTACTTATTACCTTTTTGGGAAGTATTTATCATGATTATTCATGTAGGTTACCCTTTTAGTGTAGTTGAGCTTCTGGATCTTCAATAATTTTCCTGCAATTAAAATGGCATAATAACTGTCAAAGACTCATACAAATCAGAAAGTTCCTATGAACTGCTAGATTTTGGACTATTTTGTATCTACATTTTTTTTTCCCAAAATTACTATATTACTCATCGGTATCCCTTAAGACATTTTAACCTGCATTTTTGGTTCAAAGTTCATACCTTGATTGTTCTTTGTATTTTCAGCCAGAAGATCATTGACTTATTACCTTTTTGGGAAGTATTTATCATGATTATCCATGCAGGTTACCCTTTTAGTGTAGTTGATCTTCTAGATCTTCAATAATTTTCCTGCAATTAAAATGGCATAATAACTGTTAGAGACTCATACAAATCAAAAAGTTCCTGTGAACTGCTAGATTTTGGACTGTTTTGTATCTACATTTTTATTTTTATTTTTAACAGCAAAATAAAACTTACCAAAGGAAATGTAACTATAAAAAAAACAAGAAAACAAATCGGTATGTACAATGAGGGTTCGGAAACATATTACTGCATGTAGTGTTTAAGGTATCACCCATTTACAGGGGCGCTAAGAATATCTCCATGGAGATTTTCTAATGAAAAAGCATTTTTCCCTCCGAGGCCGAAATTCTATAAGGGCCAGACAAGATTGAATCGAACTTGTCGTGTTTGCCAGTGTCTTCTCTCCTGGATTCCCATTTTAGTACCAGATCTCCAGGGAGGAAATCTCTATCCTTAGATTTTTTATCGAATAAAGCCTTCATTCTATCATAATATCTCTACAGCTTTTCGTTTACTTTGACTCTATTTTGCTGAACTTCAACCAGCTGGTTTTCCCTCCTGGTAATTTCGTTAGGTTCTTCGTTTGAATCTTGCCAAAGTTTCATTACTGGCAGAGCAAGATTGATTGGTAAAATGACATCGGTACCATATACTATCTGAAAAGGGGAAATCCCAATTCACCTTTTGGTACTTATCCTGTTAGCCCATAGAGCGTATTTCAAATGGATATGCCATGCTTTCTTGTTCTCGGTCAAGACCTTTTTTATCACGGTTATCAGAATTTTATTAGATGACTTAGCTAAACCATTACCTTGCGGATAATAAGTTGTGGAGTGTCCTAATATGATGTTAAATTTTTGGCAAAATCTTATCATTGATTTAAACGCTTGCGCATTATTGGTGACTATCTTTTGGGGACAGCCGAATATGGATAAAATGTTTTCTTCTAGAAAATTGATTACTACCGAGTTAGTCGCGTTTCTCGTAGGAATAGCTTCCACCCACTTAGTAAAATAGTCTGTTGCAGTTAGAATCCACTTGTGCTGAGCACAGGAATGTGGATGAATTTCTCTGATGAAATCAAGGCCCCATTGCTGAAAAGGAACTTCGATTTTAAATGGAACTAGAGGTAAAGCTGAGACTTTTTGTTTACCTATAAATAACTGACAAGGAGTTCAAGTTCGGACTTTGGTGTTTACATCTGTGAATAGTTTGGGCCAATAATATCTAGCTCTTAAGATTTTATAAGTTGTAGCTCACCAAACGTGGTGTCCTCCACACACTCCCTCATGGAACTCATTTATAACATTTTCAGTTTCAGTCTCGACTAAACAGCTTAGCAAGAAACCGAGGGGATCTTTCCAATATAATTTTCTGTCTATAATACAATATTTTATAGCATGTAGCTTCAGTGTCCTAGCTTTAGATGGGGTTAGTTCACTGGGACATTGAAGAGTCAAGAGGTAAGAAACAATATCACGGTACCAGACTGAAGTAGAAAACCTGTCTTGAATCTCAATTGTAGGTGTAGAGAAATTGAGTTCATTTATCTCTAGAAAACCCTCGTCTTCTTGCAGCTGATTTATTCTAAGTGCCTGCAAATTTGATTTGACTAGAAATTTAGCCATACCTTGGCCTTTAATGAGTTTTGTTGGTTTGAATTCCAGATCGACCTCCTGAATCTTATCTATCCATCTGCCTCTTCTCCCATCACTATCTGGCTGAACCAGTATGTCTTTAACAGAGCTTATAGGAACATAGGCTATGATCTTCGAGTGTAATACGTACGTTCTGAAAGCCTTGAGAGCCTTCACCATTGCGTAAGCTTGTTTTTCTAGTATATTATATTTCAAC
>JASDQU011442663.1:23512-34221 GCA_032191745.1 Picea mariana | reverse complement strand
GTGAAGCATGAAAATATCTCAGAGGAAAATCTTCGAAGTGAGTGATATGTTGTCGCGTGACATGGCCGATGGGTGCCACGTGCTTCAGCACTTCGGCTCTTCGAGACTTCGACTAGTTCGGCTCTCTGGCTCTTCGAGATTTCGGCTAGTTCGGGACTTCGGTAGTTCAACTCTTCGAGACTTTGGCTATTCAGCAAGTTTGGTTGTTCGAGACTTCAACAGTTCGACTCTTTGGGACTTCGACTGTTCGGCAAGTTCGATTGTTCGAGACTTCGGATAGTCGCCAAGTTTGGTTGTTCGAGACTTTGGCTAGTTCGGGAATTTGACAGTTTGGCTCTTCGAGACTTTAAGACTTCAGCTATTCGGGACTGTTAAACCCCGCTCTATTCTAGAACCCCAAATGGATGAGATCCGTTGATCTGATCGGCCTGATGGATCTCCACTGTCAAAATTTAACCTTCCTTTCCCACGTTCTGAGCCCGATAATGTCCATTTTGAATTGTTGCATTTGTCCATGAGCGTTTCCTGTGCATATAAAAAACTTGGTTGATCTGTTGTGAGCTCAATTAATGGAAAATGGGATGACAAACATTCTGAACCAAATACAACACATATTTACCCTTCAAGGATCAAGAGAAACAAAAATGTGCAAAGACTCAATCAAGAAAGAAATGAATAAGAACCAAGTCACTTAGTAATGGGAAACTAACTTAACTAACCAGAAGAGGAAAAATTGATGAAGGCATAGGGAAAAGAGAGAGGAGAGGCAGGGGTGCAGACCTAGGTTACAACACTCCACATGGAGAATTGCAGTTCATTAGAAATATATTTTKCCTGGACCATTCTCCACCTGGAGAATGTCTGTCCACCAACACACTGACTATCCATGATGCCATATATCATCGCTCCCTCCCAGCCAAGGAAGTCACCACCTTCCTCTCAACCAAGGGAGTTATCTCCACAATTCCCAGCTTGTTYCTCAAGTATGAAAACTTTATCTTGGACAGAGGCTTCATCAAAATATCAGTTGTCTGCTCATCAATAGAGATGTACTGGAGAATAAATTCTCCCTTCTGGACTTTATCTCAATGTGCTTCAACCTGTCATGGAACACAATTTTCTCTAAAATCTTCACAGAGSTCTGATTATCATAATATATCACAATCGAATTCAACACATGATCAAATAGTCCAGAAATCAACTTATGAAGCCACATTGCTTATGTACAAGCATCACAAGCTGCAATATAATTTGTTTCTGCAATGTTGAGTGCAACAGACTTTTATTTCCTGCTAGCCCATGATATCCTAGTAGATCCCAAACTCAAACATATACCAAAATTACTATTTCTATCATCTGCACTCCCTACCTAATCTGAATCGGTAAATCCATGTAGTTGTACGCCACTGTTTGAGGCATATCTCAAACTGTAATTTATCATCCCATGAAGATGTCTCAAAATGTGCTTTGCAACTATCCAATGTTCATGTCTAGGTTCCACCTGGAACTGACTCAACATGTTCACAACAAAGCAAATGTCCGACTGGATATTCACCAAATACATCAACGAGCCAATCAACTTCCAGTATAGGGATGAGTCTATTGGATCAGAATAAAAGTCTCTCATCTTCTTCAGATCTGTCACCATGGGAGTTTCCATGGATTTGCAATCCATCATCCCAAACTTTTGAAGGATATTTACAACAAACTTCCCTTGCCCCAAGAAGATTTCACCATGCGTTTTCCATACTTCTAGTCCCAAATAATAATGCATGAGACCAAGATCCTTCATATCAAATTCATAGGATAAGTCCCTCTTACATTGAATAATGAGAGGCTCTGCACCTATCATAAATAAACCATCAACATATATTAGCAGGATCACAGGTGCTTTATTCACAACCTTGTAATAAAGGTTTGGATTAGCATAGCTCTTGGAAAATCCAATTCTCTACAGGTAATTGTCAATTCGTGCATACCAAGCTCGTGGAGCTTGTTTAGGTCCATACCAAGCCTTCTTTAATCTGCATACATGGTTTTCTCTCGGGTATACCTCAAAACCTTAAGGTTGCTCTATGTATACTTCTTCCTCAATTACTCCATTGATAAAAGTGGTATTTACATCCATCTGATGTAAACTCCAACCCATGGACGCTGCAAGAGATATGATGGCTCTAATAGAGGTGTATCTAACAATTGGAGAAAACAACTCATCATAGTCTTCCCCCTCCTACTGGGAGAACCCTCTAGCCACAAATGTTTCCTTGTATTTATCGATACTCCCATCTACTGCATGTTTTATCTTGCAAACCCATTTTGAAGTGACTACAGAATTTCCTTCGGTTCTAGGCATAATTTCCCATATATCATTTTTCATGATGGACTGATATTCTTCCATCATATCTTCCTTCCATTCTTTATTCTTGACTGCTTCTTCAAAGGTGGAAGGTTATGCATTGAGATGTTCTGTAGAACATGCAGTTTCTTCCTTGGGACCTTCTTGTTCTTCTTCATCGTTAAGATCCATGGAATATTCTATAGATTTCCTTAAGCCAGCCTTTTCATCAAAAGTCACATCTCTTCTTATTTCAACCTTTGGTTGAACTAGAGCATAGATTGTGTAAGATTTTGATGACTCACTATATCCAACAAATATGCCCTTATTTCCAGAAGGTTCCAACTTCTTTATTTTGTCCTTGGGAACATGAATATAGACATGACAACCAAAGATCCTCAAGTTTTCAACACTTGGCTTGTTTTCAGAGAAAGCTTCTTCTGGAGTCATGTTCTTCAATATACAATGATGACTTCTATTCTGACCATATACGACTGTCATAGTTGCTTCTCCCCATAGAAACATGGATGGATTTTGGTCATTCATCATTGCCTTAAAAAATTATTCAATGGTTCAGTTCTTTCTTTCTGCCACGCCATTATGTTGAGGATTATGTGGGACAATTAGCTCACTCCTAATCCTGACTACTTTACAAAAGGAAACAAGCTCCTTGGAGGTGTATTCTTCTCCATTATCGAACCTAAATATCTTTATCTTTCACTTAGTGAGGAGATTGAAATTGGTCCACACACATATGAGTCAACGATATCCAAAACTCCTTTTTCTTTACATGCTTCATTTAGAATTGGTACTTGTTGAGATCACCTACATCACCACTTGATGGAGTCATCTACTCTATGTTTGCAACTGTCACTGTAAATCCTCCTTAGAGCTATCGCCTGTGACCTTCCCGAAACAAGAACAACAAAAACATAAGTATTTACAATATCATTTTCATAAGAACATGTCTATGGTAACAAGGATGGTAGTCATCATAGAATTACCAAGGTGACCTTCCTAGGAGCAAAACAAGAAATATCTCCTAGAGGAGATCTTAGTTCATTTTGAAAATAAGTGGAATAAGCATCTATATCAATAGTACTTACATGCATCCAAGTATACCTAGCAATGATAAAACCTTTCAAAGATTTTTTTCACAACTATAGTGTTTACTTGTATTGTAGCAACTATCAAACTTGCTATGTGCAAATTGAAACTTAACAATTTGATCAATCAAATCTGGAACCTGGAGCCTCAATTGCTAGGGAAGGTACATGTGTTCCTCTGAATGTATTGAATCCAAGATCATTGTTTGTACAAGGTATCTTGTACATCCCCTACAAACACACTCATGCTTTGTTGAATTATATAACTTGAAAAACATATACAAGTGCATACCTTTGAAATTTGTAGCATTGTTCAACTTGTCTTCTAATATGAAACTAGACACCACCTTGACAAGAAGAGGCTAGAAAATGAATAAAAAAGGTTTAATGATTAGAACAAGCTAGAAACCCTGAAATTTCAACTTTGACCACAAAAATCAATTTTGACTCAAAGTCAACCTTTGACTTTGACTTTGAGCAAAAACTCAAACTTGACGTTTTTGTTGGATGAGGGCACTAGAGGGTGCGCTAGGCTAGGGTGCACTAGAATACCCAAAAATTAGGTCCAATGCTTCACTGAAAGTGCCCAATAATTTAAGTTAGGGTTTGATGCAGCTGCAAAATCAAAAACCCTAGTTACATCTACAACCGATGTTATAATGAGCTTACCAAAGAATTGTTGATCCACCTCCTGGCGGTTAGAATGTTCTGAAGGTAGACTGGGCCCATAACCTATTAAAATATTGATGTGCTCATTTTACCATAGACAATATCACTATTGTCACCCAACCATAGGCATGCAACCACCCCCGAGCACCTTAACCTTTACTAGATAGAATGATTCCAGAAAGCCACATTAGAACCAACAAAGAAACCCTAGCTACAGTAGTAGCATGAGATGGAACTAGAAAAACACCATCCAACTACAATGACAACACAATAAAATAAGAGCACACCTTATCCAAGGGTAGCACACAAGAGAGAGACTCTCTAGAACCACATAACAAGAACAATACTCAACTGCAATAGTTGCAGTTGCACTTTTTAGGTTACCACCAATAATATTAGAATACCACTAAGAATATCAGAATACCTCCAAGAATGTCACCAAGAATACCACCAAGAGATACAAGAAGGTAGGGTGCATATCTTAGGCTAGATAGCGTTAGAGAGAGAGACCAAGAATCACCCCAAAAGATGCCCCTTCCTTTATTGCAGTTGCAACTCCAGACTTGCGCTATACTTGAGAGAGTGAGTGAAGTGAGTGTGTACAAATGAGCTCAAGCGCCTTTTATTTATAGTCCTTCTTGTCACTTTTCTAGGCCGATATATCTTTCTGGAGGGTAATACATTAATATTAATTATTTTACTGAGCTGACTTGTCTTTTAGGGTTTTTACACATCCTTTTAGGATTTCTCTGGCTTCTAGAATATTCTATTCTAGTCAAAGGTTACACATGGAGGTTAATACCTCCCGCAACTACCATAATACCAACACTTCCTCAATCAAAGGTGGAGGAGGCTGGGGGACATGCTAATATTACAAGGTTGAGAGATCGATTTGAAGCAAACATAGGAGATTAGATCTAGTATTTGGAAGCAATCCAATCTCTCTCAACAATCACTAATAACAAACTTAATGAAAATAGATATAATGTGTTGAGATACTAATAGATCTATGTATATGGTAGTGGATCTGGAATCTATTATCTTCTCCTTCTCTCCTTGGGATGTGATATTCTTGTTGAGAAGTGTAACTCAGAAGGTATTCTTCCATGTGGTGGTGTCCTAACATGGTGGGGGACAACTAAACTAGCCAAGTCAATTTATTTAATCTCCTTCCAAAGTCTAACTCAGGAAAAAGTACATTATATATTATATTTTAATGTTGACTTAATGAGCACTTTTCTAAAGTTAAAAGTGAAAATAATTTAAGTGATGATATTTAAATCTTGGCCATCCATCTCATTGAGAGAATGAGGGTTGATCTATGGCCTTGATCTCTTTGAATATAGGGTTTTTCCTTGCTCGTGGTGATAAAGAAAAATCGACTTGATGGTTGCGCGCATTCTTTCACTAAGAGAGGGTGAGTTTCAACTAGAGGGAGAGATTTTATTGAGGGTTTGTTGGAGGAAAATTGCAGAGAAGACATGGGAGACATCTACCAAGGAAATCGACTTGAATTCTCAGGAATTTGTAGAGGATGAGATTTAGATCTAAGAGGGAGTCATACAAGGTGATGCAGGGATGATGCAATATGTCGTATGCACTACGCAGAGGCTCATAACTGGGTTCTTTTTGAGTTATTTTGGTTCGCTAGATTGGGAGAGGGTCGTACAGGTGTGTTGAGCACTCAACACACCCTATAAGTTTTGTGAAGTTTTTTATTTTTGGGTACCACTTTGTCTCTTTGACTTTAGTTAGTTGTGTAGGAATCAATGGGGTTATATGTTGATTATGTTTTTTCATTGATCATATTTGGCTTGGTTTGGAGTTATTGAACAAATTGAACTTTTCTCTAAGAAAACTTGGCATTTTAACTTAGTATACACAGCTAAAACTTTGAGTCTCGCACCTATTACCAGTATCAGCGCAATCCGAGCAATAAAATGACCACATAAAAATTATAGTCATTGATACATCATCGGCATCGGAGAAATACAAAAGGAAAACCACTAATATAAGCCATAACGAACCTCTGATCACTGATCGACGATACATTTTTCAGAGTCGGTGAAATCTGAAAGACGAAACTATGAAATAGTAACCATCAACAAATTACCGATCATCAGTTGCATATACATCATCGGCATCGACAGGATCGGATGTTGTAGTCAAGTTTGTGTGTCTAAAGAAAATCACCAATGCCAAAAAAAAGGGTTTCTCACATAGAGGTCAAATCAACAGCCACGTGTCTTTTCCGTGTAAGTAGTTYGTACGACTCAATCTTTTTCCTCGTGTCATATATGTATGTCCATGACAKTACTTCCACGTCATCAATGTGCAATGGTTTTCTTCAGCATCGGAAATTTTTCCTAGATGCACCAATGAAACAATGACAAAGTCGACCCGCCGACGTCGATGCCCTCATTTACTATCGGTTGATCGCTAGAATATCGAGCTCCTCCTCTTAGTTCAAACTTTCACYTGTCGATGCCGATGAACCCATTTGATCTATGATGCACCATATATCCCTGATACTGATTATGCTAGTAAATACAAAAAAGGGATTGGTAATTCGATGGGACACCCATAGCTGAGGTAAGACAAATTTCTATGTTTTTGTAGAAAAATTAAATTTTTTTGTAACCAACACCACAATCTCGTGCGCCAATCAACCATTGGAATTTGAATTCACTAATGAACTGCAAAAACACGCTCCTATATTGCCATCCTGTGTTGCATTTAATCCTAAGCATGATGCAGATTCTGTAATAGATTTCATATATAGAATTTTCACTCACGAATTTATGACTTGATGTGACAAGGTAAGTATACTCTCTGTTTAAATTTACAAGGTCATACCCAAACATGCCATTTTGTTTTCAAATCGCTTATTCCCCGAACCTGACGAAGGAGCAAGAGAAAGCGTTGAGGAGCTTACAACTCGCTCTCTGACTTTGATTACCAGTAAGACCAGGTTAATTTCTTTCAAGCAAGATGTAAGCATTTTCTTTATCAAATCTACTCTTACGATTGCATCAATAACATTTGTCATGATTGGTTGGAATCTCACTATATTTTTTTCTTTTTCGTGGAAAAAATGCCTCCAAGAAAGCCAACGACCAGGCGGTCACCAAGAACGACCAAAAGGAAGGAAGCAAAGGTCAGAGAGGGGTCTACACCAAGCACTTCAAGAGAGCTTGATATTGCCTCAAAGGCAGAACCAATTATCCTCACATCTACCAAAAAGGATTTTTCCCAGCCTCCAGCGTTCGGTGACACAGAGGCAAGAACTGGATCTAAAGTGTTGCTCCCACATTGGGGAGATCTATTTAACAGGATAAACCTGGAAGATTACCTAGATTTTATACCACACACTGACCCGGACGTTAGGATGTTGGATGACCAGGTGTTCCCGAACATATGACGATCATGCCTACATATGGTGGCCTGTCGAACCCCAGTTTTTCCCTACATTGACACCCTGGGATGGATAATTGACCACACAGATGCAATGAAATGCATAGTCAATAATGAAAATGGTTAATGTGTTGGTGTTTTTCTTCCAATAGGGGTCCAAAAATACTACAAACTCAGAGACCCAAAGGAAAGATTAAATACAGAGTTCGTGGTCAAATTTTATGAGTTCCATGACACTAGCAAGTTAATGGCCTCATGGTGGAAAGAATACAAGAAATTCATAAACAGGAGCAACAACTGGTACGACATCGTAAACCTCAGAGAGCCATATATTTATCTAATGGATTTGATTTGTCGATCATATGGAGAAAAATATTGCTCCAAGTTTTCAGAAGCATGGATGCCCCATTTCATATACTATGGCGATATTTGGGAGCAGCTTCAAGTAAGAAGCCATCATTTCCAAACAGTTAAGCACTAACATATTGCAAGCCCAGACACCAAAGGATGAAGAAACGCCAACTTTTCACATGGCATCATACCTATTGGACATGATATGTGCAAGGAACGTTTTCGCAGGAATGAATCTGAGTTGGCATGTTGTTGAGTTACCTGTGCATGTTTATTTTAGCATTCCATGGGAGAATAGGTACAAGATATTTTATGCCTTGATATGCGAAGAGTTCATAGCCCAAGTACATTTCATTATATTTAGGAAAGAATTCCCAAGGCTTACAGTGGCAAACAAAAAGATGGTTTCAAAAGTAGGCCACTGGTATTTTGAAGAAACCAACACTTATATCAGAGTGTTTGGGGATACTGGTGCGCCACATTTACTCCCCATTGATGTCCCGGACTAGCTCATTATGGGAGAAATTTGTTACCAGACCATTCTACAAGGCTATAATGCAACTTTGGTGAAGGACAAGAATAGAGATTTCATACCCTATGGCTTTCATATAGGGTTTTACATGGTAAAAGATGATTCACATGCGAAACAGCAAGGGTTGAGCCAACTTGAGTAACGATTCCCCACAGTCCAATTTCGCAAGTATGATCCACAAGGTCTGGTACTTCATCACGTGTCACAGGTATCCTCATGTTGGTCGTATGCTCATGATAGTTTTGAAGATGAAATCTTTACAGAGAGCTCCTAAGATTGGGAGGAGGTGCTCCATAGAAAGGCTAACCCCAATATGACCAGATTCAAAGCGATGATTATGGATGAGTAGGTTGAAACGATATAAAAGACAACTCAAGAAGCCCTTAGGGTAAGAGAAAAAAACAGAGTAGCAGAAGCAACAAAGGCACGGAGGAGGGGGATGTTGTTACTGGAAGAAGCCCAAAGATATATACAAAGGTTAGAATAAAATCCCCCACTTAACCCTTTGATAGAACCCTTAGAGATTACCCCGTTTGACACAAGCAATTGAGGAGAAGAGCTAAATGGCTCAGAGACAATTCCACTAGAGGAAATCATTGATCAAGAAAACACCATCCCTACTACAGCTCGACGGAGGATAACAAGAGCATCAAGTGTGACGAGTGTGCCTAATGTGGTCATAGACTTAATTACCATATATGATGATGAGGAAAGTTCAGAGGTTTTGTGCATAACCATGGTACCAATCACAGAAGAGGAAGATCTAGGGGAAACATCTGCTCCATCTTCCGATGCTTTGATCCAAAATCTCCAAGAAGGTGACCATGAGGCTAGAAGCACTCTGGACACTAAATTTATCGACCAATTGGAAACACAACTTCAGAAGGACATCTCCAAGAATTACTTGGGTGCTGGTGAATAGGAAGAAGAAATGCAACAACCAAAAATCGGCATCTCAACGACCGACGCCTCGGTTAATATTGATTCTTCACCTATATTCCCATCTAGGACAAAGACTCTACTAGTCGACGAGGACCAGCCAGAGGCCAAGTCACCAAAGAATACAAAAACCTCCCCTGTTAAGGAATTACAAGAACCAGTTATAGAACATCTCTATATATGGAAAGAAGCCTAGGAAACACTTTGACATGGGGAGATCAATAGATTCCTGAACCAGTAGATGAAATCGTTGATATACAGGGGATCACTTATGATTTAAAAAGGAAGTTTGTGATGAGAAGAACAACCAAGAAAAGGAGGCTCACGCTCAATATCACACTTCTCATCACCGTAGAGGAGATGATTCTCGACACAAAAAATGCTAAGATGATTGAGCTAATAGGATTAGGGAGGGCCATAATCGATGCCACATTGGACAAAGAAAAAAGGGATGAAAAGGAATTAACCTCCATGAAGAAAGAGTTGGACCATCTGCATCATCAAATGGAGTATTACTAGAAATAAACAGAGGCAGTAGTATTGTTGAAGAGTGAGTTTTGAGAAATGTATGCGCACTTCACAAGCGAAAGAGATCTCTTCACCACTTGCATAGTTGATTTTCAAGAAGATACCCTCATGGGGATGGAAACATGTAAAGACATGCAGAGAAGGTGTTATCACTGGAATTTCGTCCGCACAGGGCGACAAGAACTCCGCATCGTCAAAACAGGACTGGAGTCATTCATGGCACAAGATTAATTCCACAGCATTGCAAAAGGGTCAAAAACTATACAAAATGACCAAAAATTTGAAGGGCGCTTTACAAAACTCGGGTGCGTGCGCATATGCGCGTAATAGCAACGTACAATGCGCGCTTCAGCGCACGATGCGCGGTTGTTAGGCGACAAACCCGCACGCCTGCTAAACAATGCATTTATTAAATTGGTCGGCCTCCCAACCACTAATGGATCGGCTCCCAAGTCGATTTGACACCAAATCCGAGCTCAATCCGTGTGGGGGGGGCTGGTCAAAGACCTAAATGTGCCCTAAAGAGCCCCTCTTCACATTCAAAAGAGGTTGCATAATAACCCAATGCTTGGCTATAAAAAGCCATGAATGACCACCATTTCTTCAAGGAATTCCTTGTATTGTTATGATGTTGATATTGCTAGAGACTCATTCTTTGGCAATAAACATAATCAACACCATTTCATAGGCTTTCCACCTCTCACTAGAGTGGACAAGCTTGGAGTTCTTTCACCCACATTCTTCATCTTTCATTGTAAGGAGAGCAATCAGTTGAGGGCCTCAAGAGCCTTCCATTGGAGAGGGAAGGGACCCAAGTCCTCTTTCTCCATTGTGT
>JASDQU011442663.1:7795-23412 GCA_032191745.1 Picea mariana | reverse complement strand
GCTAAAGATATAGGAAATATGGAGAGAGTGCAATAAAAGTTGGGAGAAAATAAATCGGTAGATGAAAAACATTGACCTACAAGAGTTTGGTCCACTGGAGGATTTTGTCGATTTGCATGACATAGTCAAATGACATACAGAGAAAGACTTGGCATGGGAAGCATAGATTTTGCATATTTCAATCATGACCTGAGGTCAAGTGAATAAGTTCATGGAACACCTGATTAAAGCTCTCGCGTTCCTACAATGCTTGTGTCAAGATAATCAGGTATAAGGAACGGACAATAGAGATAAAGGAGGTCCTCTCTACCCTGTTGGATCAGCACAGATTTCGATATGAAAATACATGCAAAGATCTCTTCTTCAAATGGTCAGAGTACAAGAAGAATAATCCACTCTAGTACAACCACTAGATAAGTAGAAGAGAACAAATAGATGAAATCTGCCACATGGAATTTTCTCAGTTTAACACCATTGTAGTAGCTATTTTTTGACTAGTTAATTTTTGTTATAAATAAGGACATCGCCCTTGAACAAGAGGTTGATGGTTTTGGAGAGAAAGAATTTTTTTGGAATTTTGTAAAAGAAATATTTCTATGCAATTTATTTTAATTAAGAATTTTTGTTTAGAACCAAAGATGCTTCTATCATCTAAGGTGTGAATTTGTTTAGACTGAGGAGGATTATCTTTGTATTCGGATTTGATATTTGTTTCTTTGTTGAGTAAGAGTTGTTGTACATGTATTTAAACTTATCTTATAATGTTGTAACAATTCATTTATTCTAATTGATGACTAGAAATTGGTTGTGTTAACCTGTGATCGATAATAGAGAATTGGAAATTACTTTTCTTACACTAGCTTCGTGTCACATGTATGTTTCTTTTATGTAGTTGTTATCTTAGAAAATGTTGAATGTCCACTAATCAAAATGGTATTAATTCTAGTTTGAAGTTGTTTAGATATTCTTCGCCTGCATGCTAGGGTATAAAGGTTATCCTAAATCCAACCTTCCCCCCAAACACATAGTTAGCTTCTCTTTGTCATCTAGTTTAGAGTTTTTCTTTCTTTTTTGTTAAATGTTAGAAAAGAACCAAAAAGAGAACTTCCTAGACTGAGGAAAAGGCTTAATAGAAAAGACATATCTATCCATCACAATTAAATCCCATCGATAAACCCTGCCATATCATGAATCTGGAGAACCTTACCACTCATCAAACGCTTACGAGTTTAATTGGGTCTCTTAGGTGGTTTTGGTTCCTATTGTTGAGTTAAAAGTATCTCGGAGCCCTCAACAAAATTGGTGCTAGAAGGAGGGCCTGGACGAATGCATGACTAACAATATTTATGATAATATATTCTACATAGCCTATAGATTCAAAACATCCCACATGCATGGCTAGTCACTCTCAAGACAACCTGCATACAAAGAGTACTCCTGATATAAGTAACTCACCTCAACATGAAGAGGAAGAACACATATACCCTGAAATAGCTTACGCTCTTCCCCATGAGGAGTTAAATAAGTTCAGAAGGATTACAAGAGCTTATGCTTGGTAAATCAGAGCATTACCTTTAGCTCCTTTACTTCCTCGAAGAAAAAAAATAAGCAGACTGGTTGTTGATACCCCCGACTAGGTATTTGTTCACACGGTATAAGGCCTGATATATTTTTCCCTTACTGAGATTGAACAACGCCTTAATATGATACCTGAAACACCAGCTGGTAACTACTCTGAACCTGATGATTTTGAATCTAAAGAGGAAGGGTCTAACTCAGATCGTTCTAGTTCTGAATTAGAAGACATGGAGGATAATAACAATAACAATGGATAAAGGGGAAATCAATCTCAATATAATCAACCATGTTGGCCAGAGATGCTTTGGTGATCCCAGGATAGGTGCATAACCTACCCAAACATCTAGAGAAATCACTGCCTAAGTTTGACCCCAAAACCTCCAGATTGCATGAGGACCATATTAAGAAGTTCATATTAGCTATAAGATTGATGAACGTGCAACATGAAGATGTAGTGTTTAGGATTTGTCCTTATACCTTAGAGAATTCATCTGTGAATTGGTATTTCAACCTGCCAGTTGGTTCCATAACTAGCTGGACAAATTTTCAAAAGGATTTCTTGGACAAATTTTTCGAAGAAACTACCATGGGATCTTTGATGGTTGAACTTGTCGATGCCACTATGAGTCCAAAAGAAAAGGTTAAATATTTCCAAAAAAGGTTTACCACCATTTTGAACAAATTTCAACCTGAAGTGAAACCTACCTAGGAGTTGCAAGTTGACATATACGCTAATGCTCTCCCAACTTCTATTTCTATGTTCGTAAAAAGGGCTGCCAAACATACCCTAGTCGAAAATTTTGAAGAAGCTAAAATGATCTAATTCCAAATGAAAGGATTCAAAGAGGGTCAGATATCACTAATAAAAAAAGAAACCCAACCTCTACCTAAGAGAGGAATTTTGTTAACAAGACCCCCAGGAAAACAAACAGAACTAGGTCCTGATAAAGAAGGAGGAAATCTAGAAAATCTGCAACAGATGATAAAAAAACTCTCCAACGAGATCGTAGATATGAAAAAGAGTGCTTGGGAGGGAAACCAAAATCAAAGACCTTATAAACCTTTTTTAAAATAAATTCACCCATCAAAGCTATAGAACCTCCCCCATCTAACCTAAACAACGACTTAGGGAACGTAACATCTCACTCTTTCTGCACATATCACCAAGAAAACCATTCAGAAAGGGACTACCCTCAATGGTTTCATGCTATGAATCTAATGGAAAATCGATTCCTAGATGAATTCTCTCTAACCGAACAACCCAGTAGCTCGGAAATAAATGCCATCGATCAAGAAAGTCAAGAGCCACCAGAAGAGACAACCATGCTACTTTGGTATTCCAACCACTTGATGCCTTTCAACGACGCCACTGAAATGAAGGAACCTCCCACTGAATTTCTAGTTGTAAAGACGCAAGGTAGAAGTCAACATGTCCAAAGTAATCCCACCACTACTCAATTATATAGAGGAAAATCAACGACCGATCACTCCAATCCATTGTTTTCTTCCCAAACAAATCCCACAAACATACACACACGAGAAGCTCTTAAACTAGACTAAAATGTGGTAGAATACTTGAAGAAGATGAATCTGTCATGGACATGTGTAGGATCCCTCAACAAAAGGATTTTCTTTTACAAGCCTTAAAATCAATAGATACCCCTATGATAGGCACTGATCAAAGAAAGGTCCCATCTCCCATGGATTTAACAAATAAGCCAAGTGTGAATGCTTGCTCTTTAGACAAAAAAGGAAGGGATTTTGTTCCTCCTTTCCTCTTGACATTTGAAGTTTTTGACATAAATATACATAATTGCCTAGTCGACTCAGGGGCATCTTCAAATGTCATGCTATTTTCAATCTGCAAGAAATTGAATGCAACACCACTCAAAAGTGATAAACACGTTATACAACTAGATAGGACTCGGGTAAAGGTCATTGGGGTGTTAGCACTTGGTAAATTTCCTAGAGGTTGAAACAGAAGAAATCTACAAAGGTAACTTTATCCAACCACTTTTAAAGATGGGATCTAGCCCTTCCATGTTCAGAGAGGGATCTCTCTATATGATTTATCTATGTTTCCAATTTTAGATATTAGGCTAGGTAAAGAAATAGGTCGTTTTTGTTGTAAGAGTGTTTTATGAATTGGTTGAGACAGTCTACACATCCATTGGGCTATGGGGTCTATGTTTTAATAAATATGAGATAAACCAGAAACGTGAAAGAAGACTTCTACGGGGCGAGATAATATACTCACTGGATCTTATAGTAGCTTAAATGATGGACAGAAGAAAAGATAAGAAAGATAAATTCAACTAAGAAGCAGTTAAGAATTTCTTAATTGAAAACACCAGAAGATAAACACTAAAATCTTTTGAGTCAGAAACAGGGTATCCAAGATAAATCCTGCAACATTCGTTACTCTTAAAGATTAGTTTCAGAAAACAATATGATCACAAAGTAAGAATAACATTCAACTTAGAGAATAAACATCACCAGTGAATACACGCAAGAATCCTGTAAAAGTGCCTCTTTTTATTAATGGTAGATCTCTTCAAGAATGTTATAGTCTGATAGAGCCAGGGTGTGAAGATCAACAACCCTCAATACTTTGAAAGGTGAAGTATTTATAACTCAAATTACAAACATTCATGTCATAAATGATCAGGACGTGCTACTTCTATTTTTAGCCTAACTAATTTAACAAATCTCCTAAATCTCGGAACTGCTTGATGACTTGGTGAAACTGCACACTGATTTCTGGGTAGACCATTGATGAAGCCTTTGCATGACCTCGTCTGACTGGACAGGTGACTGGACCTGGACAGCTCATCTTCTAATCGAGTAAATCACAGAGTTCCTCACATCTGAGATGACCAGGCACAGTGACTTTGAGCAGTCTTCGATACACTTCATCCATTTTTGTATACTTGGCGAATGTAGGCTTGGTGAGGAATATGTAACAAATCTCGTGTTGGATACTAATGTCCCACTGAAGGGCATCAATGAATGATTTTCCGGTAATGCTCCCTTGTATGCCAGCAAACTTTGAACTGTCCTTAGACACCTCAGCCAATCTCTTCTTGTAATCCGGAAGTGTCATCAGTTTATCATTAATAACTTTCAGAACAGGTAGACCTTTCTTTTGGAGAGCCTCAATCTTATTGAAGAACCTTTGCACCCCATGGTCCATGATCTGAACCTTTTCTTCCAGTTGAAGCATTAATCCTCTCTTGGTCAAAACCCTTTTGACCTCAAGGATGGTCTATGTTCTATCTTCAATCTTCAACTCTTCTAGCTCTTCTCTGGTCTTAGAATTGAGGAACTGGATGATATCATTCACCTGTGTTGGCATCTCCCCCAATTCTACTCTGATCTTCTCAATAGCCTGTCTGCTCCTCTGGACCAACTCATTCTACTCAAACATGATTTGGATCATGGGCCATATCTCATTTATGGACTTTGTGATGTCTATCCATACATTCTCTTTGACCTTAGCCAAAGTCTTCCCTGCCATTGTTTGCTTTTGGAGTTGTTGTAACTCCTTCTTGAGCTGCTCAGTTACTTGATTTTCCTTGGAGAGACTGGTCTAGAAGGAATTTTTGAGTTCCTGGAGGTTCTCAACTTCCTTTTTAAGCCTGTTGATCTCTGTCTCTTGCAGGTTCATCTTTTCCATGGATTTGGCGAGGTCGACTGTCCCCTCTTGTGATGTCAATGGAGTTGCGGATGGGACTGATGTCACTGCTGCTATGCTTGCTCCTGAAATCGGAATGGAACTCAATGGAATGACTTCCATTGGCTTCATGTGCTCCTTCTCTTTTAATAATCTCTCCATCTCAGCTTCCATTTCTTTGAGCTGTGCGTTCTGCTCCATTAGCAGCTTGATCATTTCATCCTTCTCGCCTTCTTTCTCTGCTATCTCCTTTGCCTGCGAGTCCTCTGT
The DNA here is from genome assembly GCA_032191745.1 of Picea mariana. Taxonomy (NCBI): domain Eukaryota; kingdom Viridiplantae; phylum Streptophyta; class Pinopsida; order Pinales; family Pinaceae; genus Picea; species Picea mariana. The sequence goes on along the minus strand of JASDQU011442663.1, from coordinate 17,891 downwards.
GGGCGGGAGCTTCAGTTGTTTCCTCAAGGAGGTGATGTCTGCATTATTCTTCTTTATCATCTCCTCTACAGCTTTGACGTTCGAAGGATCATAGCCGATCTTGAGGACCAGCTCCTCTAAAGTCTTGATTCTATTGTCCTTCGAAAAGGAAGATATCTTCTCCAGCTTGAGTTGTGTCTGAGCATTGTTCAGTGATACCTGTAATTTTGATGCAGAAGTAGAAGCATGTGCCAACGTATGGAACACCATTTCCCCTATCTGTTTGTGCAGATCCATTTGATCTGTTGGGTGCACGTCTTTCGTCTAGAATTCGAAGGTGGCCCTCTTGTAGTCTGTTATTACCTTGGGGTCTGGTACCTGCGCCTGTAGGAAGGCCATGTGCATCCTTCCATTTTTTGTGTCAAATGCAGACAGCAGCCTATGCTACGCAGTTGACGTCTGCTTCCGAAACTGAGCATAAGTACTGCTGGTAAGGGTCTGATTCTTTTTCTTAATCAGCTCGTACTTCTCGAAAATGCTCAACTTGGGCCAAGTCTTGCCCCGCTAAGTGTCCAGTGGGGAGTCTGAGGATTTCTTTGGCACTGCTGGGGTGATGTCCTTATATAGGCTTGAGCCGAAAGGTGGAATGATAGATTTGACCACTGTGGTAGGCAGGGCTTCTTTCTCCCCCGTAGGGCCAGGAACTGTGGTTGTCTTGGGCCTCTTAGTGTGCAACTGGAACTCTTCAGACAATACCTCCGTGACAGGCGGAGATAACTCTTGTCGAGGCATTTTTTCCTTAGGGACCTGTGGCATGGTCATTGGTGGCACAGTGGTCAGGGGAACCTGCTGTTCCACTTCGACCAAGGTGTTAGGCACCCACACAGTCTGATTGGCGAATTTCTCAATTTCGGGCTTAGCTTCATGAACGTACGGGATGTTTTTGTTCTTCACCCGCATTTCTGAGATGATCCCGCAAGGATCATAATGCCATGGGAAGATTAAGAAAAACTTCATCTCTCTCAGCATCCAGTCCGCTTCTTCCCCTCCACCACGACTATTGCAGATGAAGGAGCCAATCTGCCCCTTGATTCTAAGTTGCTGCTTTTTCTTCAAGGATACAAAATGGATGTCATCTGAATTCATGATCTATCTTATATACTCTAACGCAAAGATTCTTACCGGCACATATTTGGGCAGCTTTTAGGGTGCCAACTCACACCCAAATACTCTAATCTCGGTGTGGTTTTGATACAGGTACCAATCCCCGATCTTTGTGTTGTCCGAGAGATGCAAGATTCTCTGGACTTCGTCATTTATTTGAGGCTCGGGCCTGCCGCTCAGCATGCTTACCACAGGGTGGTAGAAAAGGTCGATGAATGCCTTGAAGCTATACTCTGTGGAGTTATGCTTCAGCAAAGAGGTCCACGTTGTGACTGCCTGAGGCCTTCCATCTGCATCCATCTTCTGCATGGAAAAACTAAATTTATCTGCTTGAAAGAAGACAAACATGTATGCCAATATAGACGAATATCTAAACATGCCTTCCGTGCCAAAATTCACAAACTGTTCATGAATATTATCTGCCAAGAAGGTGCTGAAATCAAACTGGGTGGTGGGATTTTCATCAGTGGAGAAAATGGATAGAAAACCCAGAATGGGCTCATCTACCCACTGGTCGGAATAGTACCCTAGCAAAGCACAAAGGGAAGAAATGACCTAGTTTCCCTTAGTGGAGAACATGGACGACGGGTAAGGGGGATTTGTGGAAGGGAATTGAGCGGAGGTGGGAAGGAAAAGCTCAAATATTTGAGCTCTCTGGGGAAAAGTCATCTTCTGATACAACTCTGTAAGGATTTCCAAGTTGAAAGGAGACGTAGAGTCGGCACAGGGAATTTGCATCATCTGGTCTATGTCTTTGGGTGTGATGAGGAACAGGGTGTCTCCAGATGAGGAGGTGACGGCTCGTTGTTCAGGAATATAGTGAGCCTGACATTTGAGCGTGAACTCGGGAAAATGGTGGATCTGGGGAAAAAGGTAAAGGGGTAAATTGGACTCCTAGAGTCCAATTTCATCACTCTGGTCCATGAACACTTCCCTGAGCCATGAGTGGAGGTCTGAGAAATCAAGATCATATTTGGTATCTGCAATTAATCTGTCTTTGTCTACCAGAGGGATTTTTTCCAGGTCGACAGGAGGCGGGAGAAACAGATTCTCCTCTCCTTCTGTTTGTCTGGGCTTTGGCGCCATTTCTGCAACAGTACCTGCAATAAATACAAATTTAGTGGGGTCGACTGACTGTGGATGAGGGCGACAGAGCGTAAGTGGAGGAGTAAGCTATGAGTTTCTCTGGTGCGATGGGTGAACAGCAAAAATAGGGGAAATAACGGTAGTTTTATTTAAAATGGGGTCAGTTGGGCGCAGGAGACAGGTCAGCTGGATAACGGATAGGTTATCCAGTAATAAATGGAAAACGGCCCACTTGGGGGTGAGTTGGCAGGTGATGGTGGCTGAAAAATATGAACGGGTGATGTGGCGGCTAGGGATTGGAGGTAAAAGTCGCAATAAGGGGTTGGTCATGAGTGAAAGGGGGTAGGAGACTGACAGCAGTTATGGGATGGGACATAACTCGAGAACAAGTGGAATAAGTGGAACCAGTGGAAGATGACGTCCATAAGTGACGGGGGCTGTCAGATAGMAAATGGTGACGGGACTTCGGGACCAATAGATTTATGCCACATCATACAAGGGACCCGCCAGAGGGAGATTACAATTCTGGACCCCCCCCCCGGTTAAAAACAGATCATCTGGGGGGGTCCGAARTACATCGTGGGCCATTGATCTTCYCGCCTGTTTCTGAGCCATGGATTCAAGTGCGCTCTTTATCACTCATTCCGGACCCCCCCCCCCTCCATTAAAGGCAGAACGGACGGGGGGGTCCAGAATCCAATCTGGACCGTTGATTTAAGCGCTCATCCCTGGGCCGTCCAGATGCATGCAAATGTTATTAGCGATTCCGGACCCCCCCCCCCAGCTAAAAGCAGAATGCTCGGGGGGGTCTGGAATGCTTTGTGCACCGTAGATCTGGGTGTCGCGATCAGGACTGTCGAAATGTGCAAGGAGCATAAAATGGGGAGCGGAGAACACATGCGCTGGGAAAAACTTAGGATAAATGCGTTTTTATGGTTTTTTCCCCAAATTTTCAAATAAACACCACCAAGGGACTTCGAGCAAGCTATCTTTTAAGCACTTGAAACATGGTGCAATCATTACATCAAGCTGGCTTTATTGGAATGAAGCAACAGTGCCACTAACCTATGTTCTAACCTAGTTTCCTATGACAATTAACCCAGATTAAACTGTTGGGTTAAGAAATTACTCTACTCTAGGGCTATCTGACCAGGATTAGACAGTCTGGCCAGATCTATTCACTAATCTAACCTAGACACTTTGTCTAAGATTAAACTGCTTAGCCAAATTCATTCACTACCCTATCAACATCAAATTTAAAAGGAACCTTGCCATGCTTGAAAGGTATGGACCAAGTTACCATTATTTCATGGGGATTTTATTTCAATTCTTTTATGCCCTCTTTTATTTCTTTCTTTTCTTTTTCTTTTTCTTTTTTTTTTTCTTTCTTTTTCCTTTTTTCTTTTTTCTTTTTCTTTTTCAAATTATTTGCAGAATGAAAAATCATTTGTCAACAAAAAAACTAGAGACAGATAATATCCCAGTCACCAGTTGATTCCTATAACTTATAGGGTGATAACAGTGGCTCCACCTGGGGATGGTACTTGCCCTGTGAAGTGCCAAGAATCATGGTTCCTGTCATTCTGAACATTTCTGCCTATTATCCTTCATTGGTTTTATTCTCAAAAATGGAAAAACAATGATCAGTAGCTTAGGGCCTTCTCTTCGGGCTTCAACCAACTGATTAATGTTCTTCACTTAGAAAATGCAAGTGAAAAATGAAAATTAAAATGGTATGTACAATGGAGAGTGAAAACTTGAATCTTCTACTGAGGTGGCACATAATGTTTCAGCATTCTGCCATTCACAGGTCCTCCTGGCAGATCTGTCCCATCAGCGTTGTTTAGGAAGAAAGCATTGTTTCCCCTGAAAGCTTGGATCATGTATGGCCCTGTCCACAGACTGTCAAATTTTCCATGCTTTCCCTTGTCTTCATTTCTAGCATCCCATCTCAGCACCAAATCTCCTAGCTCAAAATCATCCTCCTTGGTTCTTTTGTCAAAGATCTTTTTGATGTTTTCTTGGATGACCTGTGTTTTGTTGAAAATGTCCTCCCTAGACTGCTACAAATGGATCATCTGGTTGATCCTCCTCTGTGAGTCATTTGGCTCAGCTTGTACCTCTTGAAGGACGCCTAAAGAAGTGGGGAAAACTGCCTCTGTACCATAGACCAGCTGGTATGGTGACATACCAATCGACCTTTTGGTGGTCAGTCTGTCAGCCCACAATGCAAACACCAACTTGTTGTGCCATGATTTCTTGTTTTCCTGCAGTGTTTTCTTGATGATATTTACCAAGGTTTTGTTTGAAGATTCCACCAGCCCATTCCCCTGAGGGTAGTAGGCTGTGGAATTCCCCAAACCAATGTGATACTGGTTGCAGAAATCTATGAGTTTCTTCGACCGAAAGGCAGTTGCATTGTGAGTTATAATCTTTCTAGGACATCCAAAGAGAGACAAAATATTATTTTCAAGGAATTTGATAATAACAGAGTCAGTGGCTTGTCTGCTTGGTACTGCTTCGATCCATTTGGTAAAATAATCGGTGGCAATGAGAATCCACCAGTGCTGGCCTGAAGATGGGGGGTGTATTTCTCCAATGAAATCGAGCCCCCATTGCTGGAAAGGGGTTTCAACTGAGATCGGTTTCAGAGGTAGAGGAAGGAGTTTCCTTTTGCCTTCAAACAGTGGACATTGGTGACATGATGTTACCTTCTGATGCACATCGGCGAACAGGGTGGGCCAATAAAATCCAACTCTGAGTATTTTGTTGGTTGTGACCTTCCAGTTCAGATGGCCACCACATTCTCCTGCATGAAACTCTGTAACACTTTATCAGCTTCATCTTTCAATAAACAGTTTAACAGAATGCCTCCAGGATCTTTCCAATACAAATTTCCTTCTAGAATACAGAATTTTAAGGCTTTCAACTTTAAAAATCTAGCTTTAGTCTTAGTCAAACCAGGGGGAGCTTGTAGATTTTGCAAAATGAATATAAGGTCCGCGTACCATGGAGAGTTGAGAAATACCTCTCTCACGTTTGGAGTCGCCATCTCGCCCTTTTCATCTGCCACATCTAGAAAATTAATGTCAAGAGCATGGAAGTTAGATTCAGCCATTAATTTGGCAAGGCCTTGACCTTTGATTAGTTTTTTGGGCTTAATGTCTATATCATATTCTAAAATGACAGCAATCCATTTTCCCCTTCTTCCATCTGGATTGTCCTGTGTCAAAATGTCCTTAACTACCGCATTCAGAACATAAGCTATGGTATGGGAATGGAGAATGTAGACCCTAAAGTCTTTTATGGATTTTACCAAAGCAAAAGCTTGTTTCTCCATTATCTTGTAATTCAGAGCAGCGTCCCTTAACATTTTTCTAAAGAAAGCTATGGGCTATTCATACACTTCGTTGTTCTTTTGCAGTAACACCGCTGCTATAGTATGTTCGGAAGCGAAAGAAAAGAGATAGAAATCCTTAGTAAAATCAGGACTGATCAAAACAGGGGCTTCTGTGAGTGCTCGTTTAACTTGTTCGAAAGATTGTCTGGACTTAGAGTCCCATTTAATTTTTACATCCTTTTTTAGCATATTTGTGATGTTTCTGAGGAGTTCTTCCAGATTGGGAATGGATCTTCGTAGAAAGTTTATTCTCCCGATAAAATATTGTAGTTCTTTGAGGTTCCTTGGGTGTTCTAATTTTTGTATGGCCTCGATTCTGCTGGGGTCTATTTTGATTCCATCTTTGGAAATGATGTGTCCTAGCAGTTTTCCTTCTTCTAACCCAAAAAGGCTTTTCTTAGGATTTAAAGAAATCCCAAACCTTCTACATTTCTTGAAGACTCGTCTAAGGTGTCGCAGGTGTTCATCATCAGATCGGGAAAACACAGTTACGTCATCTAAATGGACAACAATAAACTTACCTGATTCTTCCACGAAAGAAATATCCATCGCCCTCTGAAATGTGGCTCCTGCGTTCATCAGACCAAATGGCATTTTCACATACATGAAAGTTCCCCATGGGGTGGTGAAAGCGGTTTTGTCTTGGTCATATGGGTGGACTAGGACCTGATTGTAACCTGAGAAACCATCCAGCAGAGAAATTCGACTGGACCCGACTACTCTTTGCAGGATGTGGTCCATCTTCGTCAAGGGGTAATTATCCTTCAGGAAGACTTTATTAAGATTTCAGAAATCTATGCAGAGTCTGATTTCCCCGGTTTTCTTACGTGTAGGGACCAAATTAGAGACCCATTTGGAAAAACGCGGAACTATGATTTTGGCATCATACATTTTTTTTATTTCCTTTTCTATCAGAGGGAGCAACTTGGGATTTATCCTCCTAAGTTTCTGCCTAGACGGTTTTTGGTCTTCTTTTATTGGAATCATGTGTTGTATGATGCTAGTATCATACACTTTCAAATCTTCATAGCCCCAGGCAAAGACATCCGAATATTCTTTGAACAGCTCAATGTATTTGAGTTTTTTCTCTGAGGGTAATGATTTAGACAGTTTGACTATCCTAGGTTTCTCTTCAGTCCCTATATTACAGTCTTCTACCTCTTGTCCATGGGCTTCAATTTTCGATTTTTTGGCTACGTCGTTAAAGTCAAACAAGTCCTCTAAAGGAACTAGACCTCTAGGAAAAACATTGCTTTTAAACTGTAAAACATCAGCATCCCTTTCGTCATCGCCTAATTCTCCTGAATCTATGATATTTACACTATCAATTTCAAAATCAGAACTATTTGCATTTTCATCTTCGTTCTCTAAATCTATATTTGTACATTCAAAATCGTTTTTACACTGCAGAAAGTCTTCGATTTGATCGTCATTACCAAACACTTGCCAGTACCTGATATTGTCGAGAACGGTTGGTCTACATTTCACCTCAACAGTGTATGGGCGAGTCGGGCGGAAAGGGATATTACAGGTGGCTACTGACGTAGCCAATCCGTCCACCAGAATGTTTTGTCCCCTCAGCATTACCTGCAAGTCAACTTCAGTAAAACATCTCAAGGCATCAAGAACGACATTCCTATAAGCTCTAAGACGTGGGTGTTTCACAGCATACTCACCTTTGATTTGCTTGATTATCAATTCAGAATCACCTCTTACCATTATCTGTTTTGCACCAACTTTTTTCAAGAGCTTCAGACCGAGCATCAAGGCTTCATACTCAGCAATATTGTTAGTGCATTGGAAATTTAATTTGTAGGAATTGTTTTCTAAATACCTGTTTCTGTGATTATGTAGCCAGACTCCTGCTCTAGCTCCTTCTTTGCTCACAGCTCCATCAAAGTCCATGCTCCAGAAATCTGTAGGTAACTCTTCAGTTATCACGTTCTTCATCCTTGCTACCTCAATGATTTCTTGGCCTTCGTCCTAGCTAGATGTATCTTCCGTTAGCTGAGTATCTTGCTCTCCTGTGTCACCATCATTGTACAAGATAAAAGAATCCAGATCGGAATGTGCAGAGTAAAGGGGATAGTTGTGCGGTTTCTCTTGGCTACTGACCATGTACTTCATCAATGTTTCTTTGTATAGCCTTCTCTGTTGCCCAAAAACAGGGATAGTGGCATAAGACATATCTAGCTGCAAGGTTCCTTTCAACTTAGCCCCCCAAGATCGGGATAGCAACATTCCATACTTCGGTGGGATGTCTACAACTACCACATCCATTACCATGCTCTTCGCAAGAATCTGAACCAAGGTGATGCATAGGTCCTTGATCAAACCAATACATCTAACTTTATTTGAGTCGAATGAGTGTAAATCCTTGTATGGTCTGGTGACCTCCAGTCCTAGTTTCTCCATTACTACTTTAGGCATCAGATTGTGAGAAGCACCTGAATCCAGCATGGCGTTATGCAAGATCAAGTCATGTATGTTTAGACTGATGTAAAAAGGAGTGACCTCACCAGTATCATCTCGACCATCTACTTCAGGTCCGAAAAGAAGCTCGAGTCGATCATCAGTAAGGTTCACAGTGTCTGAATGATTTGTTGATCCAATGGTTAAGGCCTTCGTGCCTATGTCAGGTTCAATGGCTAGTGCTTTAATCACCTGTGAGCGATAACCGTCTTTGTTCATCAACTCTGTAAGTGGGATGGGAATTTTTACTTTGGCCAATTCCCCCTCAAGGCTGAAAGGTGTAGGGGCTCTGCCTTGGCTCATCAATTCTGGTTTGTCCACCATATTCTTCTGCTCAGAAGTACTCGGTGGATTAATAGGTGAAACCTCAAGCTGTGATGACCTCTTCAGAATAGTAAGGTTTTTCTTCACGGGAGCGTCGGCATTACTCTTCTCGGGAATATTCTCAGCAGTACCCTTCTCAGGAATCTTCTCGGCAGATGGCTCAGAGGTCTTCTTGGTTTCGACTACCTTCTTTGTTTCAGTGGTATTTTTTGGGGAATTCCCTTCTATATTTTTACTCCGCAAATTGTACTGTCGGTGTACCTCCAAAATAGCATTTTTGAAGGCCTGTTGTTCTGCATCTTCAACTTCTTCACTTACTTTTGTTTGATTGAGAAGAAAGAGTTCTTGCTCTTCTTGGGTAAGGAAAATAGCTTCATTGTCGTGAATGCCCATGAGATTGATGTGAGTGTCCTCCAATTCCTCAATCACTTCCTCCCCTTCATCAGCATAGTTTTCTTGCAGGGGAGGTCTGATCTGCTGATCTGGACCCCTCTGCTCTCTTTGATCCCTAGGATCTCTCTGTCTGATTTGAGGAGGGTTTCTCTTGAAGTTAGGGTTCCAAACCTGGGGAGCGGGTGGGTTTTCTCTCGGAGGATTTATGTCTGACACAGTAAGTCTTTCCATCATTCTTTCCACTGCTCTGGCCAAAGAATCCAATTTGGAATCTAAGTTCGACGTGGAAGGTTCTTCTTTGATCGTGACTCTCCTTTCTGACCTCTGACGTGCCCTTTTTGCCAACAGATTGGCCTCCACACTTATAGCACTCTTCTGCATATCTGCCAAGGTGGTAGAATTTCTTTCTCTTAGCTGGTATGACATATCGGCATCAAAACCATCAGGGAATTTTATCAACGCCAGGCCCTGTGGAGGTTTGATTTCGGTTGGAATTGCATTGTACGGGTTATTGAAATGGGTGCAGCGATCTTGTACCGTCTCACCTTGATTTCTTCTTATATTCTTGTATTCTGACAGTATTTGGAGAGGGTTTTTCTTTACCTCCCATATGTCAAGAAAACTCCTTTGGAACGCGACAAGATCAGGGACTGAAGCAGCAGGTAAAGCTTTGTACCATTTCTTGATGTCACCTGTCAAACTTTGGGCAAACAATCTCATTTGAACGTCAGCCTCGTCAACTTCTTGCAGGTCAAAATAATCATTCATTTTGTCAACATGTTGTTGGGCGTTTAAAGGTCCTGTTGCATCGAACTGTGGAATTCTTGTTTGATAGTCTTGGGGCATGGGGTGTAGAGGCGCGGCCAACACCAAAGGAGCATATCGAGCTGCCATGATGGGTGGAGGAGGTGGGACGACAACCTGGATGATCGGCGAGGTAGCGACTGAAGATGAGGACGAGGAGGGACTGGATAGTACAGAAGGAGTGATTTGTGGTTTAGTCGTGGGAGACAGAACTTCGAGGGTTTGGGGTTGCAAAACATTTGGGTCAAAGATTATTCCAGTTAAAAAACTGTCAGACCGTGTTCTAACCAAGCTTCACTATGGAAAGGGACCAAGGTCAGGGTTTTGAGAGGTAAATGAAGGGGAATATAATTCACTGAACCTTCAGCTAAGGTCCTTTTCCTGAGCAACTGTTCGGGGTTATCTGTCACTATCGCATGCTCTGGGTCGGGATGGGATTGAGTGTGAACTTTCTTGGGAGCCAGAACTCTTTTT
>JASDQU011442661.1:0-19847 GCA_032191745.1 Picea mariana | reverse complement strand
ACCTTTGTGACACTAAGAAGGTTGAAGATGAAAAACACTTTCTCTTATATTGTCCAACCTATACACAAATTAGATCTCATTTTCAAAATATTTGTCACACTACCAACCTTCCTAACCTCTTAACTCAACAAAGCTATGGTGATCTTGGAAAGCTTCTCTTAATGCTTTTCGAACACATAAACAAAATTCTAATGAATCACAAGTGATTACTTACCCTCTTAACATCTAATAGACTAATTTGATCTTAGTGTATGTTCATCATCATCATCATCATCATCATCCAAAACTTAATTAATTTCTAATATATGTATGATATAAAATGTTGAAACATGTATATGTTTGATAATTCCTTTCAAAATTTTAAAATAATAGTATTTATTACCAATATATATATTATGTTTGTTTAGTAAAAATTTGCAACTATGAATTTGATTTGTTGATAATTTTTATTTTTTTTATGATATTGTCATTAATATCTAAGTAAATTTCTCATTGAACAATTGAATTTTTTTTTTAAAAACTCACTACCTTTACTTATTATACTTGTTGTGAGACATAGTATATAAAATTCATTCACCCATTGAATGACTATTACTTTGTTTGTTGACCGAAATTTATTTTCATTTTTTGTATAGTTTAACATTATATATTGAATTTCCTTACCTTTCTGAAATAATTAAACCTATTTATTTACCTTAAGATTGGTTGATCAAATTAAAGTCTTATTGCTCAAGTGAAGACAACATTCTTGGGATGGATGCATGTCCTAACACGATGCCTATTCTTTGGTTATTTAAATGCAATGTTTTCGGGAGGTAGTTTTCAAGAAATGAAAGTTTGCACAGTGATCTAGATTCTGGACCACTCAAACTCGAAGTCGATTACATCCTTCCTACCTCATTACATATCTGACAATATGATGTCTATGCAGTAGATTTTCTATATTTCACCACTTGGCATGCAATAAGAAATATCATCGGACAAAAGTATATTAAAACTCTCCCATTCAGTTTTGATACAAATTTGTACAAAGAGTTGAAGGATATAGCAGAAAAGGGTGTTCTTCTGATGACTAACAATTCGTTCAAGTTTGAAAATCTGTATAGCCAACACATACAATCTTTTGAGCTTTCATGATGAGATGTTCGAACTATTCCTCACACAAAACCTTCTTCTTTTTATTCCCTCATTGTTCTACATATTAAGCCTAACCTTCCCTTAAGTTCTTTATATACTTCCCATGGGTTTTGTATTTCATTTTTCATCTTTATTGTCAGGTTTTGTATTTCGTTTTGCATCAGTATTGTCAGGTTCTGTATTTTTTTTTGCATCTATATTGTCAGGTTTTGTATTTCACTTTTCATCTTTATTCTTTGATAGATTTTTTTCATCCATGGATAATGTTCGTGGATCATCAAAAACAATGTATGGTTTCTAAGAAGGCCAAATAACAGAGCATAAGATGATTGTAGGAATATCAGACGAAAATAAATTATTTCCCAAGGTTATGTTCCTAACACACTGATACATTAATTTGACAATCAGACAGGAGGGATTGCATATGTAATGCAAACCATACAAAACAAGAGAGAATGGATGGAACAACATCTCATGGAATGCAAGACTCTTCTCTTCATAGCATCACCCCTCAAATCGACTGTCCATTTTAGCTCATTTGTGGAAACATTTGGATGGGAAGAACAATAATATGTGGGATTTTATCTAAGAGCTAAGGTGTAAGATAGAGTCTACACTGCCAACGAGGGTCCCCTGGATGAACATCCATGGTTCCACCATGAAATATCTTTGGTATGCTATGTGCTATGTCGGTTTATCTAAGAATGAAGTTGAAAGTTGAGTTTGACTAAATTTGCATTTGATCTTATTGAATTCGATATATGTTTTTGTGAATGCTCTGTTGTTGTGATGAAAATTGATCCCTATGTCCAATGAATCCACTGAAATTTGCCCATTTCTCTGTGAATTGTCTAATTGGCCTCTGTTTAGCACAATCTACTTCATTTTACAACATTTTAGCCTAGGGATCTTCTTTTAAAGAAGGATCTTGCATATTCACATGTTCTTATGTATTTCCTTTTATTTCCTTGATTCCTACCTATCCTTCCCATGGAGGTAATAAGGTTAATTGTGAAATGCCAGTTGGTTTAGTTAAAGAAATCAGTTCACTTTGTTATAAATTATTTTATTTAAAATTATTGATGTAATTTGATCGTTCTAAATTATTTCACTGATCGTTATAATTTGAACTCAACAACTTTGTCCTTTCAATTCTCGTTTGTACAACACATTTTCCATTTTGTTGTTATTGAACTTGACGTATATGAAAACTCTTCCATGCGATTTGGATACAAATTTGTAGAAAGACTTGAAGAATATAGTAGAAAAGGGTTTTCTTGTGAGGACTAAATTTTTTTTCAAGTTTGCAAATGTGTATAAGAAGGCGATGAAGACCCATGCAAATTCTTGGACATGGAGTTTTGGGATACAATTTTGGGAAAAATCATAAGTACAATAGAAGTGCGCAGAAGAGGTGTGCAAAGGAGAAAAAGACATACTAGGGAGTGCCCAACTAAGGTGCACCCAAGAGGACAACATGAAATAAGAAGAGTAATACAAGGAATAAAGAAAACAAAAGAATTAAGTAGAATAAAGTAGGTGAAAAGGAAGGATGACATATTGACAGGCCAAAGATGGAAGGATGAAAATAATTAAGAGGAAAAGCAGTCAAAGTCCAAATGAAGCATGCAAATAGAAAAGAGGAAGAAAGGAGTCGAACAACAAGTGAATTGGAGTTGTCACAAAATGTAATGAGGGTTTTACGGGGAGCTAAGTAGGGTTATAGGCCCTAGATTGTGTGTATAAATATGTAATGGGTTGTGATAATAGGGGATCCTCCAGATGGGTATTCTTAGGTAGTATTTTGCATTCTATTCCAAACTATTTAGAACCTTTTTCGGTAAGAAGGTGGATAAGATAGGCTGGGAAGGGAGAGAATCAATGTCTAATTGTAAGGGATGATGGTGAGAGAGAGAGGCTTGCACTATAGAGTGGCTCGGCTAGTAGAAGATAAATATAAACATGATATATCTTTGTAAGAGTAGTGTGCAATACTGAAACCATTGCAAAATTATTAATAAAGAACATAACGCAAAGTTGGGTGAACCATGTTAAAACTTGTGTTACATGTCTTTTATGTGATTTCTTATGAATTATGCTTAGATGCATAGTATATCATAGATATGTTATGTTTAATCCTTTCACAATAATCATGACTATTTGTTACATCCCCTTCATTACAGCCACAAGCGCAACAATTGTTTTTTTGTTTTTTAAGAATTAAGAGGCAAGAAGGCAACGACAAAAATGGTTTAACTGCACCACAAACAATGAACAGAAGCACACAACCTAGGCAATAGGAAACTACGACTCCACTCACTAGCATAAGGGCAACTAGGAAAACATGCACAGTATAACAAGGAGGAATGACTACCCGTCTAATGCAACAAGACACTCCTACACGCTAAGGGACAACTTCCCCTTCCTCAGACAATGACGTTTATGAACAAGACTAGAACCTCAAGGCTTGAGAACTAAATGTATGAAGGTGTTCCACCCATGCACCCAAGCAACTTACCATGCTCGACAACACTCCCCAACATGGACCAACTCCGACGAGTTTTTCGTTCGTCGTCTATCACTTCGTGACAACATGATTCCTGATGAGGAGATCATGGCATGCCCCATGGTCATATATGTGTCAACAACCTTGGCACCACTCATCCTATCAGGATTGGGGACTCTAGATAAATATGACATGCCAGAAACTGAATACCGAAAGGAAAACCACACCCATACCCCAACAACAGGTTGACGGAACGTCAGATGTAGAAGACAAGGGATGATGCAAGACGATACATGACATTGTCCCCAACCCAACCAATCACCCAGTCTGAACCAGTCAATGATTACAATCTATTTTAACATGGGTTCCAATTGAAATGGGGCACATCAAAGTTACAATTACTCAATAATGCACCCGCTAATTTAACGTTAATAAAATCAATCTTGCAAGTCTAAGTAATCAATACTAAAAGTATAATTATAAATACCAAATAAATAGACATTAACTTGAATATCAATATTAACAATCTTAATGTAGGATGCTACAATTATAACAGTTATGAACAATTTGATATCAACATGTAGTCTAGCTATATTGACCGAACCAACAATACTAGTTGTCTATTATCATTGAGAAGGAACTGCTAACTAATAACATCGTTGTAGCAATATAACAGGGAAATTAACATAGCAGTTACCTAACGATTAAATTAGCAATAACATGGCAATTCATATGACTGTTATCATAACAAGTGATATAGCAATAACAAGGTGATTAGATTTTTGATTAACATAACAATTAATATAACATTAACATGACAATTACATGACTGTTAACATGACAATTAATAGCACAATAGGAAGGTGATTTACATAACTGTTATCATAAAAAGTAATAAATCAATAGCAAGGTGATTAACATGTTGTTTAACATAACAATTAATACAACAATAACAAGGCAATTTATATGATAGTTACATAACAATTAATATCTCAATAACAAGGCGATTACATATTGTTAACCATTTAACTCACTGTGCCAATTAATCAATAAGAAGGAATATGATGATCATTAACTCACTGTAGCAAATAACATGGCAATTAATATGGCAAATAATATAGCATTTACATCGCAATTTAACATGGCAATTAATAGTAAGAAGGAAACGGTTGACCATTAATATTGTTGTAGCAATTGTTCTCGCAATTAATATGGCATTTAATATAGCATTTATCATTGCAATTAACATGGTAATTAATATGGCCAGTAGCATCATTGTGGTAATTAAAGTTTGGCAGTGAGAATGCTGGGTATACACTCTAAGTGAAGGAGAATAAAAGGACAATACAAAACTACAGAAGGATCAAATCATCGTCATTCAACAACAACTCAATCAACGTTTAAGGCAATTCTGTGTCCATTCCAGCAAACACAATCATCATTCAACAACAACCTCTGTCAACTTTTAAAAGAAAAAACGTGGTCATTTCAACAACAATCTCAGTCAACTTTTAAAAGAAAAAATGTGGGCATTTCAACAACAATCTTTCTCAACTTTTAAAAGCAAAACATGGGCACCTCAATGAAAATATTAGAGACGTTTTAAATGGAAAAATCATGGTTTCCCTTTTTCATTGCCTAGATGCCAAATGAAAACACATACAGGAATGACCAAAATGCCCTTCCCTTACCAAGATACCAATTATAAAAACATAGACAGGGAAATGATTTTGTCTTTACGTTGCCAGGATACCAATACAATGCAGACATGAATAACACAAAAAAATGTTTTTTCATTTCCAGTATGCCAAATATAGAAATACAGAAGGGGAATCAAATTGTTTTTCCATTGCCATAATACCAATACAACGAAGATAGGAATAACAAATAAAAACGTTTTTCCATTCTAGGATACCAATACAAAAATGCATACATGAAATCAATTCATTTTTCCATTGCCAGAATACCAATGCAACGCAGACAGGAATAACAAATAAAAACGTTTTTCCCTTCCAGGATACAAATATTAAAATGAAGACATGAAATCAATTCATTTTTCCATTGCTAGAATACCAATACAATGCAGACAGGAATAACAAATAAAAACATTTTCCCATTTCCAGGATACCAATACAAAAATGCAGATAGAAAAATCAAATTGTTTTTCCATTGCCAGAATACCAATACAACGCAAACAAAAGTAAGAGAAATGCAAGGAATCAATGGGAGAAGTCATTGAAATGATCATAGGGATTCTAACAGTTAAGGCATAGAGAAAAACCAACAAGAACGCAAGATAATCCATACACAGACGTATTTGCTATATGGTGCAAGTAAAAACAATCAGCCAAGGACAACAACAGAGGTAGATGACTGACAGAAACGTCCTTCTCTCATCATCCATGTACAGAAAAGAAGGGCGTTGAGATCCATAGGTCTATTAATGCCGAAGCGACGACTGTAGATCAGTCTCCTGGCCAAATTCTCAGGAGATGACTGATGAGCTAGGGACAAATGTAAAAAAAAACCACAATCCTCTCAAATCAATTCACCACAGGGTAGTCAAGACATGCCGAGAATCGAAGGCCATGGGAGTCAATCAATAATCGAGCTCTAGGCTATGGAAAAATTTAGTCATCAACTACAACGCTATGACAATCAATTTACTTACCCAATTAAACATGTTGATCCAAAGAATAAATCCTACTACAATCTACCATGCAAAAATAAAGGATGTGTATCGTTGCCTGATTTCCCTCTCTGATTTGATGTCTTGCTCACTCTATGCAATTACCGCTTTCTGACCGATGAAACTTCACCAGTACATCCCCCTTAGCCCCCCGAGCCGCAAAGGGGCCACGCACACTAACTAGAGAATGAGCTAGCTCCCAACTCACCTAGCAAGGCTAAGCTACCACTCCTCACTGAGTTGGGTATCCCAACTCCCACAAGCTAAGTCAGTCAAGAATAGACTTCTACAACGTAACGTTACGCAAAACAGAAGAGATCCATCATCATTTTCCTCCCTCCATTATATAGAGTTTCAAAGTCCCTTACTTTACCAAATCCCATTTTATTTAATTTTTAATCAATTAATTCATAAAAATTTCTCCCCATACATGTGTCATCCATCCCCCTGATTCCTCCAAAAACTAATTTCTTTAATTAATTAATTACCCTTATTTTCCTCACCTACCTAGAGTCACTCCTAGAATTTCTCCTAGGTGTCCCCAAATTCCCTTAAAGGTTTTGATGACTTTCCCCATTATTAATTTTCTAGTTCGGTTTAAATTATAAAGTTCTTAAATGGTAGATACCTTACTAAGTTGGACTAACTTCTTTTTCCTTGTGTTTCCCCTTTCTTTTAAGGTTTATGTTTTTCCTGGTTTCCTAATTATTTTAGATTTCCCCTTTTTCCCTTTTTAATTAAACTCAAAAAGGCATATGCAGAAAATGACCCTTCTTCCCCATTTTTTTAATGAATGAAATTTTGAATTAGCATAAAAGTAAAACAATCATTCCCCTTTTTAAGTTTTTATCCCAAAATATTGTTATAAAACACTTTAATTGCTTACCCCCTTCTTGTCACAAGGTTAATGAAGATTATATTTATTATTTATTTTATTTTATTTTATTTTATTTTTATTATTATTTTTTTTTATAAAAAGGTAAAATTTTACCACCAACAAAGATTAGACCTAGACCTTAGTTTCCTAGGTGGGGCGACACTTTTTTTTTTTAGGGAAAGTTTTCAAATATTACTTAACACTTTATTGTCCTAAATCCATATAGGTTTATTCATTTATTAAATAACCATGTGAACTTCCCTTTAGGACGCATTAGGTGCTCCAAGGGTGCCACTCGCCTCTTTCGGTTTCTCTTACGCGACGTGCCCTTCAGGACCATGGATGATTTTAGGGGCTAAATTTTGTTCATGGGCTAATTTTCCATGGTTTTTCCAAAAATAAGATTCTCTATTTTAAAAATGATTCACCCAAATTCTATAGGATAAAATTATTTTACCTTAAAAATCGCCAAAAATTTATACAAATTATATAAAATCCTTAGAAATTTGAATATTTTTACAAAAATATTGCAAACATTTTATAGTTTGCATATGAAGGATTAGTAAGATTCACCAAGGTTTCTACTTTTTAAAATAAATTTCCATCTTTAAAATCATCCCTGTCCAGGACACACCATGTGCTCCAAGGGTGCCACTCGCCTCTTTCCATTTTTCTTGCATGACGTGCCCTTCAGGACGCACCATGTGCTCCAAGGGTTCCACTTGCCTCTTGAATGACTTGGTAGACATAAAAAACTGTTGGAGTCAATACTCCGCTAGGTGATATTGTGGGAGACTAATGACCTTTAAGGAATAAGGTGCTTGCCTTATTGTACACCCCTTAGAATCATTGTGAGCGACTGTCACAATCTGCCCTCATGGCATCATGGGTCCTCTCGAACTAGGTAATCCTTAACCTATAGTTTGAGCCATGACATGAGTGCTAGTAGGTTGTGGCAGGGCTATTTTCCACATATCTCCCTCAACATCTCTGGTAGTCGAGCATGACCCCTCTACTCCACATGTGAGTCTGTTCAGCAAGCTATCGTCAACCTGCATCATCAACAAATCATGTCATAAATATATCCATATCATATCATCTAATCAGATGCA
Source organism: Picea mariana (assembly GCA_032191745.1). Lineage (NCBI taxonomy): Eukaryota > Viridiplantae > Streptophyta > Pinopsida > Pinales > Pinaceae > Picea > Picea mariana. The sequence continues at coordinate 11,526 of JASDQU011442661.1, read as the reverse complement.
CTAATATCACATATAAAACAATCAAACCCCATTAGTTCACTCCCCGACTCGATCCGGTGTCCAAGGGGTTCGATCGATGCCTTTGTACCCTCGAGGTCCGAAATCCTACACACTCCCTAAAATAGAGTCAATAACACCTTTCTATGTCAATGGAGAAAAACAACATGACATCAACCCATAACGCCTCATAATCAAAATCATTGTTTTAATAGCATAATAATCTAGATCACTTGTGAGCAAGTGTCCTCAAAGAATAAGTTTGCTCAGTGCGCAAAAGAGGGATGTTATATACACCCCCTCATGGTCTAAACTTCATCCCGAAGTTTCACAGTATAAGTTCCGAGATAATGTGTATCACGGTATCATAAGTCTATCTATAAAAAAAAAATTAAAGCTACTAGCGCATATCATATGTGTCCTTACAGGTCGTCGAGTGCGGACTATAGTTGTTCCACTGGACCTTGACTTGATCTATTTTTCGACGCCGTAGCTGTCAAACATTAAGACCTAGGATGTGGATTGGCTCAGCCGTGAGTGCCTCCTCATCCAACACCTGCAAAGAACTCATGTCAATAACATGTGTAGGATCACTAATATAATGTCTCAAAATAGATACGTGAAAAATGTCGTGCATATGCCTCAAAGAATCAAGCAAGGCTAGTCGATAAGCCACAGGCCCCTTTCTCTCCACAATCTAGAAAGGTCCCACGAACCTAGGAGATATTTTAGCTCCCTTTCCAAACTTTATCGAACTCTTATGTGGTTTAACCTGCAAGAAGACTTGATCATCGACCTTGTATCTACGGTCGACACAGTGCGCATCGACATAACTCTTTTGTCAATCCTGTGCTTCTTTAATCCTTTTTCTTATTGTTTTCATTTTCTCTTCCATTCCTTGGATCACTTTTGGTCCCACCAGGACCCTATCCTCAAGATGATCCCAACTCAAAGGCATCTGACACGGTCTCTCATATAGAAACTCAAAAGTTTCCATCTTAATGGTGCTTTGGTAACTGTTGTTATAAGTGAATTCCACCAGTGGAAAGAATTCCTCCCAATGCTTTTGTTTGTCCATCATTCAGTCTGCCCGTCAGTCTCCAAGTGGTACATAGTACTGAAGTTAAGTTGGGTTCCCAAGGCCTCTTGGAAACTCATCCAAAATCATTCAGTAAACATCGATTCACGATGGGATATAATCCTTTTAGGCACACCATGCAGCCTCACAATCTCACTGATGAAAACTCTAGCTATGTCAGTTGCCTGATACGTCATACACACAGGAATAAAGTGAGCACTCTTCGTCAGAGTTTCTACTACTACAAAAGTTGAATCATGTCTCCTTGCCATCAGTGGCAATCCAACAATATAGTCCATTGAAATAACCTCCCATTTCGATTCCAGAATAGTGTGTGGTTATAGTAATCCAACTGGATGTCTATGTTCATCCTTCACCTACTGACATTCTAGACATCTGGCCACATAGTTGACTATATCTGCCTTCATTCCCTTCCAGAAGAATAAGGGTTTAAGGTATACCCTCATCTTTGTGACTCCTGGGTGAGCCATGTACACTACTCTATGATCCTCCTTTCGGATCAAACTCCTCAAATCGTTGTTCGATGGTATGTAAATCTAATTTTTAAACCTCAACAATCCATCATCGTCAAACGTAAATCCTTCAAATCTTGGTACCATTATCGTATTTTGTCTGATAAAACCCTCGACCTCTTTGTACCAGTCATCATCATGCTGTAAAGTTAGAATCTTTTCACATAGATTTGTCTGAAGAGGAAACACCAAAAATATGTGTAGTCTCTGACTTAATGCATCTGCCACTCAGTTCATTGTTCCTTTTATGTAAGTAATCTCGAAGTTGTACTCACTAAGTAATTCCGACCAACGTCGTTGTTGCACGTTCAGGTCACTTTGCATAAAGATGTGTTGTAGTCCACAATGGTCAGTCTTTAGTTCAAATTTTCATACAACAAGGTAGTGTCTCAAAACCTTCAGGGCATATACAATGGCTACTCCAAATCGTGTGTCACATAGTTCTCCTCATGCATTCTCAGTTTCCTCGAGATGTAAGCGATCACTCAACAGTCTTGCTTCAAGACTCTGCCTAAGCCTTCCTTGGATGAATCAATGCATACAAAGAAGTCCATGTCCATGTTAGGGACATTTAGTATCGGTGTTGTTGTCAACAGCTCCTTGAGCCTCCGTAATGCCTCTGCGCATTTCTCGGTCCAAACAAAATTCTTGTTTTTCCTTTGCAATTCCGTGATCGGATTTTCTATCTTTGAAAATCCATCGACGAATTATCGATAGTATCATGATAAACCCATGAAGCTACTCACTTCCAGGACATTCAACAGCGCAGGCCATTCCATAATAGCCTTGACCTTTGTAGGATCCACTATGATACCTTCGTTGGAGATGAAATGCTATAAGTAGTGAATCTTCCATTGATAAAATGAGCATTTGGACAAATTCCCATACAATTTGTTCTCTCACAGACACTCTAGTACCAAGTGCAAGTTCTCATCATGCTCCTCTGTCGTCTGAGAGTAAATCAAAATATCGTTAATGAATACTTGGACAAACTTGTCCAAGCACTTGCGTGAACACCCCATTCATCAAACACATGAATACCCCTGGGGCGTTCGTCAGTCCAAATGGTAAAATAGTAAACTCGTAATGTCCAAACCTCATCTTAAAGGTGGTCTTAGGGACATCCTCCTCTTTAATACGTAACTGGTGTTATCTGGATCGCAAGTCGATCTTTGAGAGCACCATTGCACCCTTCATTTTATTGAACAGATCATCAATCCTATGCAATGGATATTGATTCTTGATCATTACCTTGTTCAATTGACGGTAGTCAATGCAGAGCCTCCACGACCCATCCTTATTTCATATGAAAATAACAGGTGCACCCCATGGTGACACACTTGGACATATCCGTCCCACGTCCAGCAACTCATTCAGTTGCATTCTCAACTCTTGTACCTCCAAGGTCGACATCCGATAAGGTGTTCTCGCTATCGGTTCAATCCCCAATTTTAGGTCTATGGTAAACTCCAATTCCCTCTCCAGCGGCATCCTAATTAACTCCTTCGGAAATATTTTTGCAAACTCTCTCACCACAGGAAGGTGTTCTATACCTTCCACTACTCCCTTCTCGTTTAACCCAAGGATCGCATAAATCTTACATCCCTTACGCATTCTCTTCTAAAGTTGCAAGGAAGATATGAACCTCAGGGAAACTCCTTGGTTCCATCCCACAATCACGCATCTTTGTCCCTCATCATCAACAAAGCTCAACCGTTTTGTCTTACAGTTGAGTATTACCTCATGCGAGTCCAACGAGTCCATATCGATCACGATGTCATAAGATCCTAAGATCGTGACGTACAAGTTGGCCCTGGTGACAAACTCTCGCAAGTTAAGGATACAACCTGTAACCTTTCCACCAATGTTTTGTTTGGCTCTCGAAGCCATATCTATGAAGATAAACTCGTCCTCTTCAACTACCTTTACCTTAATTATTTTTAGTGCCATACCAGAAATGAAACTCTCGGTAGCACTGGGATCTATCAAAATACGAAGGGTGTGGTCAGCAACGGTACGTGTCATCTCGAGCACAGTCCACTAGTGCTCTACCTGGTGTTTATTCACTACCGTATGAATCTGATGGGCCTTGCCCAAATCTCCCATGGTAGTGGGTCTGGCTGATCCAGATGCTCTATTCCTTTCCATAGGGAAGTCGCGCTGGTAATGTGGCTCCCCACACATCCAACACCCCTTCTTCAGTCATGTAGTCCTGGTACCCGAAGTAGAAGATAACGGCCCACCGACCTAGAACCCTAATCGTTTCTGCTGAATAGGCCTAAACTATTGTTGTTGCGGTCGGCACTACTGTTGATGTTGTGGTCCCCGGTAAGGTGTTCGCTACTGAGGCATCGATCATTGAGGTGTAGTGAAAGTGGATCCTCTCTAGAAGCCACGATATCCAGGCTTATGTCTGGCTAGTGTTTGATGCTGCTACGCACCAGATGACTCCTGCCCTGTCGATCTCGCTGGAGTCCTACTTTGACCCCCGCTGATAAGCTCCTCCTCTGCTATGAGGGCCTTCTGGATGGCATCATGCAAGGTTTGATGCATCAGAATCCTAAAATTTGTATGTATGCTACCACTAAGGCCGAACACAAACCTGTTGACCTTAAGTTTCTTTGTGTTAAGATGGACAACATACCAGAGAAACTCTATAAAACAGACCTCATATTCAGGCACCGTACGACCGCCTTGTTGTAAGGCATTGAATGCATTGAGCTGAAGCTCAATAAATTCCTTTGATAAGTACCTCGAACAATTCACATGACACATCTTCGGTGGCCATGTTCAGATGTGGTAGGAGAATCTTCCACCATAGAAGAGCACTCTCCTTTAGTTGAAATATTGCCATGCATACCTTCATGTTGGCGGTATAGTCACGAAGTGTAAAGCACATCACCATATTCTCCAACCATGCCTTGGTGGTTGCATCGTCCGAGGCACCAAAGAACACCAAAGAACTCGGGAAATTTGAACTTATCGAGCTCAAGGTAAATGCTACCAATACCGACCGAAGGGTGTGGTGGACCCTCAGGGGGTGTCGGCGCCCTGGCCTCATCTCTGTCTAAACGGCTGATCAGTGCCTCATACATTCGCTGAAAATATCTCATCATTTTGACCACATCACTTACTGCTATCTGCTCCTTCCTAACAACCTGTTTATCTCCCTGGGGGTTACACCCCTCAAGCATGGATGCTACTAGAGACATCTTGCCTTCTCCCCTAGCACCCCATCGTCTACCTTCGTGACGTCCTCTAACCATGATTACCTACACAAGTACAAGTCAACTTAATTAGCAACATTATAATCAAATCATATCAATGAAATATGTAGTGATCCCATGTCACGAGTTGAACCCACTCTGATACCAAGTGTTACATCCCCTTCGTTACAGCCACGGGCGAAGAAAATATTTTTTTGTTTTTTAAGAACTAAGAGGCAAGAAGGCAACGATGAAAATTCTTTAAACGCACCATAGACGACGAATAGCAGCATGAAACCCAAGCAACATGAAACTACGACTCCACTCACTGGCACAAGGGCAACTAGGAAAACATGCGCTGTATAGCAAGGACGAACGACTACCCACCCGATGAAACAAGACAACCCTACATGCTAAGGGCCAACTTCCCCCTCCCGACACAACGACGTTGATGAACAAGACTAGAAACTCAAGGCGCATGAACCAAACGCATGAAGGTGTTCCACCCATGCACCCAAGCAACTTACCACGCTCGACAACACTCCCCAATGCGGATCGACTCCAACCAGGTTTTTGTTCGTCGTCTATCACCTAGGGACGACATGATTCTTGATGAGGGGATCATGGAATTCCCCATGGTCATAGATGTGTCAACAATCTTGGCACCACTTATCCTATCAGGACTAGGGACTCTAGATAAATCTGACGTGCTAGAAACCGAATACTGAAAGGATAACTACACCCAGTAGCAATATAACGTTAAATTATAATAGCAGTTCCTTCTCAATAGCAATATAACATCATTGTAGCAATATAACAAGGTAATTAACATAGCAGTTACCTAACTATTAAATTAGCAATAACATGGCAATTCACATGATTGTTATCATAACAAGTAATATAGCAATAACAAGGCGATTAACATGTTGATTAACATAACAATTAATATAATAGTAACATGGCAATTACATGACTATTAACATGACAATTAATAGTGCAATAGTAAGGCGATTTACATAATTGTTATCATAACAAGTAATAAGTCAATAACAAGGCGATTAACATGTTGTTTAACATAACAATTAATACAACAATAACAAGGCAATCTATATGACTGTTACATAACAATTAATATCTCAATAACAAGGTGATTACATATTGTTAACCATTTAACGCGTTGCGGCAATTAATCAATAAGAAGGAATCTGCAGATCATTAACTCACTGTAGCAAATAACATGGCAAATAATATGGAAAATAATATAGCATTTAGATTGCAATTTAACATGGCAATTAATAGTAAGAAGGAAACTGTTGACCATTAATATTGTTGTAGAAATTGTTCTGGCAATTAATATGGCATTTAATATAGCATTTATCATTGCAATTAACATGGTAATTAATGTGGCCAGTAACATCATTGTGGTAATTAAAGTTTGGAAGTGAGAATGCTGGGTATACACTCTAAGTGAAGGAGAATAAAAGGACAATACAAAACTGCAAAAGGATCAACTCATCGTCATTCAATAGAAACTCAATCAACATTTAAGGCAATTTTGTGTCCATTCCAGTAAACGCAGTCATCATTCTAACTAGCAATTCGTATCCCTTCAACAGTGAACTCAGTCAATCAATTTAAAGGTAAAAACGTTGGTATTTCAACAACAATCTCTTTCAACTTTTAAAAGAAAAAACGTCGGCATTTCAACAACAATCTCATTCAACTTTTAAAAGCAAAAACGTGGGCATTTCAACAACAATCTCTGTTAACTTTTTAAAGAAAAACATGGGCACTTCAATGACAATCTCAGACACATTTTAAATGGAAAATTTGTGGTTTCCCTTTTTCATTGCTTGGATGCCAAATGAAAATGCATACAGAAATGACCAAAACACCCTTCCCTTACCAGGATACCAATTATAAAAACACAGACAAGGAAATGATTTTGTTTTTCCATTGCGAGGATACCAATACAACGCAGACATGAATAACAAAAAAAAAAAAATTCCATTTCTAGAATACCAAATATAGAAATGTAGACAGGGAATCAAATCATTTTTCCATTTCCAGAATACCAGTACAACGTAGACAGGAATAACAAATAAAAACTTTTTTCCATTCCAGGATACCAATACAAAAATGCAGACATGAAATCATTTCGTTTTTCCATTGCCAGAATACCAATACAACATAGACAGGAATAAAAAATAAAAACGTTTTTCCATTATAGGATACCAATACAAAAATGCAAACATGAAATCAATTTGTTTTTCCATTGCCAGAATACCAATACAACGTAGACATGAATAACAAATAAAAACGTTTTTCCATTTTCAGGATACCAATACAAAAATGCAGACACAAAATCAAATCATTTTTCCATTGCTAAAATACCAATACAACACAGACAGCAGTAAGAGAAACGTAAGGATCCAATGGGAGAATTCATTGAAATGATCACAGGGATTCTAACAGTTAAGGTGCAGAGAAAAAACCAACAAGGACGTAAGATAATCCATACGCAGAGGTCTTTCCTAGATGGCGCAAGTCAAAACAATCAGCCAAGGACAACAATGGAGGTAGACGGATGTCAGGAACGTCCTTCACTCATCATCCACACACATAAAAGTAGGGCATTGAGATCCATAGGTCTAGTAACGTTGAAACGATGACCATAGATGAGGCTCTTGGATGACTGCTCACGCGAGGACTGATGAGCTATGGACGAAAGGCAAAAATAACCACAATCCTCACAAATCAATACACCATAGGGCGGTCAAGACATGTTGGGAATCGAAGGCCATGGGAGTCACTCAATAATCGAGCTATAGGATATGGAAAAATTCATTCATCAACTAGAACGCTAAGACAATCAATTTACTTACCCAATTAAACATGCAGATCCAAAGCATAAATCCTACTACAATCTACCATGCAAAAATAAAGGACGTGTACCACTGCCTGATCGCCTGCTTTGAGTTGATGTCTCACACGCTCCATGCAACTCCACTTTCCGACCAACAAGACTTCACCGATACCTCCCAGCCAATGCTAGGGGTACTCTTCTTCCCCCTTATCCCCCCGAGCCACAAAGGGGCCACGCATACTAACCAGAGAAACAACTAGCTCCCAGCTCACCTCGCAAGACCTAGCTACCACTCCTCACCGAGATGGGTATCCTAACTCCCACAAGCTAAGTCAGTCAAGTATATATTTATGCAGTGTAATGTTACGCAAAATAGAAGAGGTCCATCATCATTTTCCTCCCTCCATTATATAGAATTTCAAAGTCCCTTAATTTCCTAAATCCCATTTTATTTAATGTTTAATAAATTAATTCATAAAAATTCCTCCACGTCCATGTGTCACCCATCCCCCTGATTCCTCCAAAAACTAATTTCTTTAATTAATTAATTACCCTTATTTCCCTCATCCACCTAGAGTCACTCCTATAATCGCTCCTAGGTGTCCCCAAATTCCCTTACAGGTTTTAATGACTCTCCCCATTATTAATTTGCTAGTTAAGTTTAAATTAGAAAGTTTTTAAATGATAAATATCTTACTAAGATGGACTAACTGTTTTTTCTTAGTGTGTCCCCTTTATTTTATGGTTTCTATTTTTCCTAGTTTCCTAATTATTTTAGATTTCCCCTTTTTCCCTTTTTAATTAAACTCAAAAAGGCATGTGCAGAAACTTACCCTTCTTCCCCTTTTTTTGAATGAATTAAATTTTTAATTAGCATAAAAGTAAAACAATCATTCCCCTTTTTAAGTTTTTATACCAAAAGATTTTTATAAAACACTTTAATTGCTTACCCCCTTCTTGTCACAAGGTTAATGAAGATTATCTTTATTATTATTATTATTATTATTATTTTATTTTTTATATATGTTTATTTTTATTAATTTTTTTTTTTTTATAAAAAGGTAAAATTTTACCACTAGCAAAGATTATACCTAGACCTTAATTTTCTAGGTGAGCGACACATATTTTTTTTACAGAAAGGTTTCAAATATTCCATAACACTTTATTGTTCTAAAGACATCTAGGTTTATTCATTTATTAAATAACCACGCGACGTTCCCTTCAAGACGCACTACGTGCTCCAAGGGTGCCACTCGCCTCTTTTGGTTTCTCTTACGCGACATGCCCTTCAGGATACACCACGTGCTCCAAGGGTGCCACTTGCCTCTTGAATGACCTAGTAGACATCAAAAACTTCTAGAGTCAATACTCCACCTGGTTATCTTGTGGGAGACTAAGAGCCTCTAAGGAATAAGGTCGTTGCCTTATTGCATGCCCCTTAGAATCATCGTGAGCGACTGTCGCAGTCTGCACTCATGACATCGTGTGTCCTCTCGAACTAGGTAATCATTAACCTACATTTCAAGCCACGACGGGAGTGCCAGTAGGCTGTGGCAAGGCTATTTTCCACACCTCTCCCTCAAATTCTCTGGTAGTCAAGCATGACCCCTCTACTCCACATGTGATTCTGGTCGGCAAGCTATTGTCAACCTGCATCATCAACGAATCATGTCATAAATATATCCATACTATATCATCTAATCAGATGCACTAATATTAGATATAAAAAAATCAAACCCCATTAGTTCACTCCCTGACTTGATCTAGAGTCCAAGGGGTTCCATCGATGCTTCTGCACCCTCGAGGTCTAAAATCCTGCACACTTAGTAAAACCGAGTCAATAGCACATGTCTATGTCAATGCAGCAAGAAAACATGGCATCAACCCATAATGCCTCATAATCATAATCAATGTTTTAATCAAGTTTCCTCAAAGAATAGGTTCACTTAGTGTGCAAGAGCAGGATGTTACATACACCCCCTCTCGGTCTAAACTTTGTATTGAAGTTTCACAGTATAAGTACCGAAATAATGTGTATCATAGTATCATAAGTATATCTATCAAACAAAAAAGGAAGTTGTTGGCGCATAGCATATGTGTCCTCCCAGGTCGCTGAGTGGAAACTATAGTTGTCCCACTGGACCTTGACCTGATCTATTGTTCGATGCCATAGTTGTCGAACATGATGATCCAGGATGTGGATTGGCTCAGCTGTGAGAGCTCCCTAATCTGACACCTACAAAGTACTCATGTCAATAATATGTGTAGGATCAATAATATAATTTTTCAAAACAGATACGTGAAAAACGTCATCCATACACCTCAAAGAATCAGACAAGGCTAGTCAATAGGCCACGGGCCCCTCTCTCTCAACAATATTGAAAGGTCCCATGAACGTAGGAGAGATTTTAGCTCCCTTTCCAAACTTGATTGAACTCTTATGCAGTTTAACCCACAAGAAGACTCAATCACCAACCTCATAACTACATAGTCAAATTCAAAATGAGTTCAATAAGTCAAATTCATTGTCATAGTACATAACATAACAAAAAGAGATTAAACATGTGGAAACAGAGTCAGTATGGGACTTCGAAAAAAGGTTCAAGGATTTGATGGGTAGACTAAATTTCCAGATCCCTGATCAACAACATTAGAAATGGTTTATTGTAGGGATTATGCCACACGTTCGCAAGCCGTTGATCCAACAGAAGGTTGTGTCACAGTCTGAGGCATTGTAAATTACATTGAAATTGGAATCACCTCTTGTAGGAGATAATGGAGCGATGGTGCAGTTTTATACACAATTGGTTTCATTGACGATTCAACTCGTAGAAATCACAAAGGGAAAGGAGAAATTTGATGAAGTCTGATGTACTAAATGTAGCACTAAAGGCCATCACAAATATGAATTCCCAATATTTGCGCAGTATTTGGAAATGGGAGAGTCGATTACATTACCAGGAGGAGAATATTGAGATATATGTAAGAAATGGGGCCATAACCCATCTGCGTGTCCATTTATACAAAACTATCAAAGTACCCTAATAAACATGTTTTGCAACTTTTACAAGTCACTGGTACATGGAGAGAAGGATTGTTGTGCATTCAACTTAATGAAGGAATGCACATCAGATATGTAAAAGATTCAATAAGAGAGTGTTCTAGTAAAATGGGGTGGTCTGCAATATAATACTCAAAGAGGATTTAACATGGGGAACAAAAGAAACTTTGGCAGAGGCTGAGGTAGAGGAAATTTTGGTAGAGGAGGAAGAGGATCGATTATATGTTTTAAATGTAATAAACCTGGACACTTGGTCAACGAATTTATGAATTTGTGTACAACATGCACATACTACAGAGAACTGGATCATGTGACAAAATATTATCCCCAACTAGTGGAAAAATGGAAGGCTACATGAAATGAGAACCTGAATCAAAATCATAATGTGCATAAGATATGAGCTGAAAAATGAAATGAAGGACCAAGAATAGAAGTGGTTACATGTGGAGGACATAGAAGATGGGTTGATATTATGAGTGAAATAAATAACACTGAGAAGTGGGTAAGGAAGTCAGTAGGGCCTATCCTAGCCTTTAATCCTTAGTAAGAAAATGAGACATATGAGAGAGAAAGAAAATAATTACTCAGACTAGATTAGGGAGCGTTAACGTGAGTTGTGCCTCATCTAGAATATTGCGTTGTGCTAGAGAAACCAATTAGAAAGCTATTGTTCAAGGATAAATTCGTGAGTGCGGACACAGACCAATCTCCACAGATCCACCCGGATCTGGAACAAACCGTGACAGAATACTACTCTTTCCCTAGTTTTAGAGTGTTGAATGGAC
>JASDQU011442660.1:5560-23470 GCA_032191745.1 Picea mariana | reverse complement strand
CCCTGACTTTTGCACTAGACTGTCTATGCTCACAGAGGTTGTACGTTCCCCCTGACTTTTACATTAGACTCACATAGCATCTCGTTCGTCTTGACTTTTGGTTTGACTCACAGAGGTTGTACGTTCCCCCTGGATTTTGTCAATACCTCACAAGACTGGTTGATTCTCCAAATCTCCCTGGCTATCCTCAAGGTGTCCTATATGGCCTCTCATTGGAGAATGATTGTCGATGCTGCCAAATTTAAAACCGCAAGCTACCACGATTCCTACTGGAAATGTGGTTATCTCCCAAGCTCCAATTGGGACACCACTTCCACCTAGACCAATTCCATCACTTCCCCCTGGGTATAGATCTCTGAATACTTCCATTTCTATCCCTACCTAGGTTCCATCCGAAGGTTTTGGACTTTTTGTTCCTCCTGGGTATAACGTTGCGAGTCAATTTTTTCCTACACTTGCCCAAATTCTCTGCAGAGGGCATACGTTCCTCCTCAACCTTTGATAGGAGGATCTGATCATCCCATCCCTAATGGATCCAATTCAGTCGGAGGCACCAATCATTCTATCACTTCTGGTTTCCATATTTCTGTTGGAGGTCAACCTCAGGTTGGGGGGAAACCTTAATTTGGGGGACAACCTTAGATTGGGGCACAACCTCAACTTGGGGGGCAACCTCAGGTTGGAGTCCATAAACCAGTTTATGGACAAAACGTACATGTGTTACAAAATCAACCTTGGAATCTTCCTTTCCAAGGAAATCTACAACCGTCTAGGGGGAAACATCCTCAAGTCAATTCTTTTGTACCCCCTAACCTCGTTTTACCATATCCAGGTTCCTTGAATCCCACTTGGTGTCAGAACTTTCAATCTAATGTTTCTTTCCAAGGGAACATTCCTAATCAACCCAACCCTATGGGCTACATGCCTCAAAATCCTCCACAACCAAATCTGTCAGGACTATCTAATTATTTGCAGACTGCTTATGGTCCTACTGGTATACCTACGGGGCTTACCCCTAAAAACTACCAGTTTCCACAAGTGAACCGACAGTTTCCTTTTTTGGCCACTTTGGATTTACCTGATTTTCTAGGATTTTGAATGATCCTATATTAAATTCTCCTTATTAACCCGTCATACCAGCCAAATTACCGTTCGACATTCCCAAATTTGATGGTCGAGCAAGAGAAGATTCTAATAATCATGTTATGACTTTTCATCTATGGTGTTTGTCTAACTCCTTGATGGATGACTCCACTAGATTACGACTTTTCCCACGAACTCTCATGGGTTCGGAAGAAAAATGATACATCGAGTTACCACGAGGATTATTCAACGACTTTAACACCCTAGCCATAGCCTTTCTGACACATTACCAGTTGCCAATTCGCTACGAGACAGGAACCAAAATTTTGAGTTCTTTTAAGCAATCTTATTCCACTCATATTTTCGATCACATTCATGAGTGGAGGAGGAGAAGACTTTTGATCAAAGTTCCTCTACCTAATCAATTATTGGCTGAGTGGTTTACCAAATCACTCATTGGACCCATTGCTCGTGATGTCTCCATGGGTGGTGATGTCGCCATGGGTGATGTTGTCACCGAAGAGCAGGTGATCAGTCATGCTCAGTATCTAGATCTCATTTATTCGCAAACGAGAACACTTTATGATTTAATCCCTGACGCTCCTTATCCTTCCAAAAACCCTACCCCAACACCTCCGACAACTTCTCATGCTGCTGATGGTGTGATTGGCACCTTCCACACTAAGACCTAGTGTATGCACGTCGGTCACACCAATCCCAAATCTAATAATTCTAATGTAGCAAACTCTTCTTCTCCTACTCCTTCCACCGGTAAGACTACTGAAGTTAATTCTGTTCAATCCACGCCTACCGGAAAAAACCAAAAAAAAAAGAAAGGGAAGGGTAAGAATAAGGAGGACAAGAATAATAATCCATAATCTGATAAAGCCAAAACACAAATCACTAATGAGAAAGATAAACGTAAACCTCTTACCCTTGCCTTATTTGTGGTGACGATCATTACATGAAAGATTGTCCAAGACGCACCAAGGTCACTAAGTTCCTCCAAGGAACCGTAAAGATTTTTACACTTGCCGTTTTGTCACAACCTTTCCCTTTTCAGCAGCAAGCCCAACTGGTCATTCATGACCAAGCTTCTACTTCCACCTCCTCTTATGTCCTTATGTGTACTAGTGACTCTAAAAAGAATGAAGTTGTAGTCGCAAATCGAGCCAAGGATTACTCTTCATCAAAAGAGAAAGTTGATGATATACCACCTTCGTTGGTTCAACCTTCTCCCCCAACTTCACCCCCAAACGATCCTCTTCATCTCGAAAGACTGGGTCTTGATACAGTTCTTTGCCCCCTCCCAAGGGCGTTGTTTGAAAGTCTGTGTTCAATCATCACGCACGTGTTGCACAAAACTACAGTATTGTAGAAGACCTTGCACAAGCACCCTCTATGATGTTAACTCTCGAAGTCTTTCAAAGTTGTTTTTCTCAACGAAAGGCACTGTTAAAGGCCATCAGTGGAATTGATCCCATAGATACTAATTTAATAATCTTTGACTTGGAAGATCACATTTTAAGGATTCCTCCTCAGTTAGCATTTCAGATTCAAATTGTTGTTGAAAACAAGAATATCTGTAGAAATGTTATCGACGAAGGAGCCTCGACTTGCGTTATGTCCATTACTTGTTGGAAATCTATTGGCTCTCCTACCCTCACCGAATCACACAATACACTTAAGGCCTTCAATGGTACAGGTTTTAAACCTTACGATGTTCTTCTGTCGTTGTCTATTACATTGGAAGGTAAATCGGTTAATGTTGAGGTTGAGGTCTTCGATGCACCTCTTGATTATAACCTTTTACTTGGTTGTAGCCGGATTGATTCCATGCATGCAATTGTGTCTACTATTTTCCGTGTGTTACGATTCCCGCACCAAGGAAAGTTCGTCACTGTTGACCAAATGACCTTCTTTAATTCCGATTCCCATACTAGCAACATTCCTTTTATCTCAAAGACACCTCTCAATTATGAGAATGTCAGAGTGGGCCTTTTGAAAGATTCAACTTTGATGGGTACGTTTCCAATCCCACCACCCGATATTTCCCTGCCTTTTGTTGCCTCAATTAACATGATCTCCACCACTGTTTTTCAAACCCCTGAGTCATATGACCCATGGGTAGTACCTAACCCTGGTGATTACCTTTTTTACAGAGACAAGATGCCTTTAAGTCTAATTGAATCCGCTTATCAAGCTATTCAATCGACAACCCCCTTTCCCCCCTCTCTCTGTGATTCATCTCCTGATCTGTTTCACGTGATATTTCCTACCGATGAGATGATCATGTCAGTCATGTCTATGGAATATATCCCATGGGACGATGGACATCATATTCTCTTCCTAGAACACGATACCATAGAGAGATACCAACGGGTTTTAACTCCGTCGACCGTTGTTGTTATCTCTTTAGTTCCTGAGTCAACACACGATGTCTTGTACGGAGGGAAATTGAGTAACATTTCACCTACTGTCCCTCTCGACATATCAATTATACCCAGAGTCATGGAGAATGTTTATATTGGGGTCTCCTGTTCTACATATGAGGTCTACACGTATAAAGACCTTTTCCAAGAATTCTGTGACGTTTTCTCCTGGAGTTATGAAGAAATTCCACTTATTGATCTTGATATCGTTGTAAATGAGATTAAGACATACCCAGATGCTAAACCCATTCGACAGAGACTTTGCCCAATCCATCCACGTAAAGCTGTTGCTATAAAGCTTGAGGTTGAAAAACTTCTTAAAGCTGGCTTTATCTATCCCGTGGCTTTGACCGATTGGGTATCCAATCTTGTTCTGGTAAATAAGAAGCAAGGTACCATCTGCATTTGTGTAGATTATAGGGACATAAATAAGGCTTCTCCTAAGGACAATTACCCAACCCCTTTCGTCGACCAGATCATTGACAACTGCGCCGGGAGTGAAATCTTCTCTTTAATGGATGGTTTCTCCGGCTATAATCAAATTAATTTTTTACCGGTGCATCAACACAAGACTACTTTTATTTTCCCTTGGGGAACCTTTGCCTACCGAAAATTACCCTTTGGTATGAAGAACGTTGGTACAACCTTTCAGCGTGCTATGTCTTACGCTTTCCACGATATTAAACACATTGTGAAACCCTATCTTGATGATTTCCTGGTGCATTTCGTGCGTCGCCAAGATCACCCGACACATTTAAGGCCATTTTCGTACGTTGTTGTTATTATCGTATATGTTTGAACCCACACAAATGTGTTTTTTGTGTGGAGTTCGGTCAACTTCTTGGTTTTATCATGTCGATACACGAGATTCGAGTAGACCCTTTGAAGGTTGAGGCTATTCTTAATCTCCCTCCTCATTCCACACTACGCTAGCTCCAAAGTTTGCAAGGGAAGGCAAAATTTTTGTGTTGTTTCATCCCCAATTACGCTGAATTGACGAAAGAATTCACTCGACTACTCAAGAAAGGTTATGATTTTGTATGGGATGATACTGCAAACAAAGCCTTTGAAGCTTTGAAACTTTCCTTAACCTGTACACCATTATTTTTTCCCCCTGACTATAGCCGAGATTACTTCCTCTACTTAGCTGCTTCAGACTCTACCATTTCCATGGTATTAGTCCAAGAGGATGATTCACATGACGAACATGTGAAATACTATTTGAGTCGAAGTCTCACGACCACCGAGACCAAATACCTACATGTGGAGAAACTAGCCTTGGCCGCTGTTCAAGCTGTCCAACGATTTCGTCATTATATCTTATTACGCAAAACTACTGTTATTTCCGATTGCAACCCCATGCAACATATCCTCATTCAAGCTAGGGGGGAAGTACTCCAAATGGATAGCGATTCTCCATGAGTTTGACTTGGAGTTTGAATGCGCTAAGTCAAATAAATCTTTGGTTTTTGTCGAACTTATATGTGACCTTCCCTTTACTGAGACATAAAATGTGGCAGAGGATTCCTTGATTGACGAATCCCTTTTTTTTACCAGTTCTGATGATGTATGGTACAGAGATATCATCATCTATCTCTAGACTCAAACTTTTCATCCTGATCTATCTAGTACAAATCGTCGTCGTATACGATATCAAGCCCATCAAAACATAATCCTCAGTGATACCCTCTACTGTCGTGGTATTGATTCTATCTTTTGACGATGTCTCACCTACGATGAAGCTGATAAAGCTTTGAATGTCTGTCATTCTGAAGCATGTGGCGGTCATATATCTAGGTATGCCACTGCCCAAAATATCTTACGAGCGGGTTATTTCTGGCCTTCTTTGTTTAAGGACTACATTACTTCCATCCAAAAATTCCATGCTTGCCAAACATATAATAACAAGATAAGATCTCATCCTGCTCCTTTACACCCTATAGTTTTCATCGGTCCATTCGCCAAATGGGGAATTGACTTCATGACATGTAACCCTCAATCGGTCGGGGGGAATGGATACATCATTGTAGCTGTGGATTATTTCACTAAATGGGCCGAGGCGATGCCTACATTTGATAACAACAGGAAAGCTGTAGCATTGTTCATATTCAATCATATCATCACTCGGTTTGGTGTCCCTCAAGCCACCGTTATTGACCACGGTAGTCATTTTCATAATTTTATGATGTCCGAACTTATTGAAAAGTTGAGTTTTCGCCATGAAAACTCAAC
Organism: Picea mariana; assembly: GCA_032191745.1. Classification (NCBI taxonomy): domain Eukaryota; kingdom Viridiplantae; phylum Streptophyta; class Pinopsida; order Pinales; family Pinaceae; genus Picea; species Picea mariana. The sequence goes on along the minus strand of JASDQU011442660.1, from coordinate 17,723 downwards.
CCCCTATTATCCACAGGCCAATGCCCAGGTTGAAGCAATCAACAAATTTCTCATTACTATGCTTCGATGGATGATAGGAATTCATAAGACAAATTGGCACACAATGTTGTTCTCAACATTATGGGCCTATTGGACATCCGTCAAGTCTGCCACAAGATTTACACATTTCCAGTTATTTTATGGTATCGAATCTATCTTGCCGATTGAATGTGAAATACCATCTTTGAAACTGTCCGTTGCACTTCTCCCAAATACCTCCACTGAAGAAGAGCTTCTTTTGTAATTGATGCAACTAGACGAAACCCGTCGCGATGCCACCTTAGTTATTGCAACTCAGAAGAAACGTGTTAAATCCCAATATGAGAAACATGTCAAGCCACATGTTTTTTTTGAATGTGATCTAGTTCTCCTTTACGAACAAGATTTTGATTTGCTAGGGGCCGGTAAATTCGAGGCCATGTGGCGAGATCCTTACATTATCAAATGAGTGTTGGAGAAGGGAGCTTATGAGCTAGTTGATTATGATGGAATCCCTTTGAGTGAACCCAGAAATGGGATCTACTTAAAAACGTACTATGCTTAAGTCATTTTTGCATGAGTGCTTGTATTTTAGTGTATCATACTCTTGTGTGCTTTTTCGTTGTTTGGTTTCGACCTTCAACTGCTTACTTGACGTTGTCCTTGGTTTCTAGATGTCAGTGTCTTCGCTACCCTACATTGACTTCATTGATGGCACTAGTCGCAGTACTCAGAACTTAGCATCTGCTGCTTGGGCAATCTATGCACCTACGGATGAATTGATTAGTCTACATGGTGTTTTCCTTGGTCGTGCAACTAAAAATATCACGAAAAACAGTGTAGTCATTGAATTATTGACCGACGTTGTTTCACTGGGAATCCGTCATCTTATTGTACGACTTGATTCACAGTTATTAGTCCTACAATTGAGTAATGTCTACTCTGTTCAAAGTCCTACGTTGTTAAGGGTATATTTACGAATTCGCCTCTTGGAACATCATTTTGATTACATTGAATATCAACACATTCCTATATTTCTAAATACATTAACAGATGCATTGGCTAATTATGTGTTCGACATACATTTTAGACATTTATAAAATCCAATCACACTTTGTATATACAACAAGTAAGCTGGTAGAAGCCTTATATATATATATATATAACGATAAAAGTTTTTACAAAAAAGTGTTTTTGTCCGAAGACTAAAATATAAAAAATGTGAAGCACATGGCCTCATATACAATAGAACATCAATGATGTTGCTCACTATAACATGCAACTTCCCATGCTACTCTACGGAGCAGTCGACCAATGGACGCAGACACACCCACTGTGTGGCGCTGGTAATGCCTCGGGATATCATCAATAGAGGCATCAAGCATGTTCATCGTAAGCCCCTCCAGGTTTTTCTCTATGGTATTGCAGTCAACGAAAACTACTCCCACTACGACATCTCTCTCCCCTCGCCTCTGGATAGTGGATAAACCCGGAGGGCAGTAAGGTCCCACATCTGCATCATCAAAGAGCATTTGATTAATCATCGGATAAACAACATAAAAAATATTTTTATATCATTTAAAAAATCACAAAGCCCATCATATAAACAAAACGTCCTTCTCACCTATGTCCCCCCACTGGGAACCTTCAGGAAGAACTAGGTCCAGATCTCCACGAAAGTCCAGTCTGACGTATGCGTAGTCGTCAACCATGAGCATCTGGGTTCTCAACCAGTCGAAGAATACATCATTATATTTGACGATATGACTGGCTATATGCCATGTCATGAGGTCGACCCACCTCTTCATTCTTGGATCTTGTGGAGCAGGTATACCCCACTCTACCTGCAAGCACAAAGATGGGACCCTCTCTAGGAAAAAGGACACCAAAATAGAACCATATCCAAACTGTTTTAGTTCACCATTTCTGCACTTGGTCAGTTGTTTTTTCATACTCTTGAGAACTCCTTTACACCAGTTGAAAACTCGAGGCTCCATACATTCCAACACATATTGAAAATAGCGTTGAAGAGCCATATGGGGAGCTGCACTCCCTGCCATGCATGTGATGGTATAGAGGATGGTTCATAGAGTCAAGTCTTAGACGTCTCTTATAGTGACTTTACTGCTATGCTTTTGAGTACTTGACACACAATGCTCACTGATATAATGGTTCATAGGTGCACCACCACCTTTGCTTCCTGTTAGTGTAACTCGGGACCCATGACGAGATAACCCGATGAAGAAGTAGATATCCTTGATATCTATCGTAAGAATGTGATCCCCCACATGAAACACCTATTTGTCACATCCCACATGTGAACTAGGTACTCGAGTAATCTCAGCTAGGACCTCATACCCTGGATTTTGAACAATTTTAATAATCCACACTGCCAGAGAGCCATTACCGTTCCTGGGTCATTCTTGACCAAGTAGTCTTCCTCCGCGTGCTCTCTCTCTCCATTCCAACATTTTTACCATGGAAAACCTGCAATGGAACATTAAAGAGAGATTATCATCTTTCTTTCTTCCCTGGAGATTTTTTATTGGCAAATACATCCTAAAAAACTTTTTGAATTGCGCACGTCGTAGGCCAGGGCATCTACACAGTGCAGAGTCGTCGCAGGCTAGCTACAAGGCTGATTGCGATGACGCTAGATCGTTGTAGGACCCGATATAGGGCGGCGACGACCTCCGTGCATAGGTACCCTCAAAAACTTAACTCAAAAGTTTATTTTTAACCAATGAAAAACAAATTTTGATCCATGGAAAGTTGAAAGAGAGGAAAATTACCGGTTCTATGGAGACCGTTCGCTAAATGATCAACTGTGCCCTCCACAATCCGCAGTAGAAGATTGAGGTAAATAGGGGGTTTTTGGACAAAGTTTGGGTGAAATGACAAATATAATAGTGAAATGAAGTTTTTACCCATATTTATTAATTTTTTCACTTTTTTCTTTTATATTTTATATTATTTTATATATTTTTACCTAAACCCTAAATCCCTAACGACTTTGCAAGTGTTGATTTTTGCAGATAAAATTCTAGGAGTGTAACCCTGAACAAGGATACACTTTTTGGTTTGTTTTTATACATTTATCGCATGTACAAATCCTTTTAGGGTTTTTCAGAAAAAACTCTGAGCTTAGTTTTTGTTCTTTCTCATGCTCATAAATCAATTAGAATGCAATCGAGTATACTTTTATCGTTTTTTTAGACTCGTGAAGGTAATACAAAAAAGGAACCCCCTGGAGTTTCCTTTAAGCTCTTTTCAGACTCTCTAAATATGAAAAGATTGTTGAGTGACCTTTTTCTTTTCATGCTCATAAAAGTATTTGAAGAAAAAATTTGATGAGCAGTAGGTTATCACTTTTTCGATCTCATCGGATTAGTTTATGAAAAAACAACTGATGGATTTCTCTTTAAGTGTTTTTTAGACTCTCTAAACATGAAAAACCCTCGAGTTTTCTCTCTTTGGACTCATTAAACAAACATTGAAAGACCCACATGGGACCGGACCACTCATTCTTAAGGTTCGTTAAATATACTCCAAGGGACTCATCTGAAGGATGAATTTACATCAACAAACATATGTTATCCTCCTCAATCTTGCGTAAAAATAAAAAGGTACTCGCCATAAATGGTGGGGGAAAATTTGGGAAATAAATGTGTTTCTGTATCCGTGTTAGTGGAAGTAATAGTCTCTCTTGAACATGACACCCCCTTCATCACTGTATCTGGGTTGGGAAATCCATTTGTCTCTTGTTTAACCATCCACATGTCCATATGTTGGGTCCTCCTTGAGTCAATGCTGTCAAGACTATTGTCATGTCATTCATATGTTCAAGAGAAGTCCAGCCTTAATAAGCCCCCTATTGAGTCAGCCATCTGTAGTTATAAATATTCTACCATGTTGACCTTCCTTGTGTCAGTTTCAAATCACTTCATACTCTGATCCACTTTAAATTTGTTACTTATTTCGTGTCATTGATGGGGGATACATCAAGGCCCTCCTGTGATGAGTCTTTTCCTGTTGACTTCAACTCATTATTCAGGGACAAGACCTAGAAATCATTCAGTACCTTAGAGCCTGCATGCCTCAATGACATGTTTCTTCACTTTCAACAGTGGGTTCACATCATTGACCCCTGATTGGAAGATTTCATCGAGTGTTCGACTTCGATTCATTTATTCACATTCATTGGATTGTACTGGGTTACCTTGGGAGTTATTGACATCAATAGTGATTTCCCTTGCACTTGTTAACATTTCTCATAATTGACTGGTAATCAAGTGGTTTCTATCATGTTCGACTTCAACACCTGTAATCAGATGGTTAGATTCGTACTTAAGGACGATGGAATCGAATACCCTAGATCTCATCATTCTTGTCTAGGTTGTGATGGGGTATTTATGATTTGTATTGACACATAGATCCACTTTGTATGTCTCGTAGCTATGTCCGAATTTGAATCATTTTAGAGCATAGATCCACAGTGTATTTCTGGTGGCTATGTCGATTTACGATAACATGGATACACAATGTATATTTAGTGGCCATGACTCACTTGAAATTTTGTAATCTTAGTATGGGAATGCCTACCTCGGACAATGGTATATTATTATGCTGATGCTTGATTGTTTGCAGGTTCCCGATCGGGGTGCTCCTTGTTTCCGACACACACATTCTACAAAGTATTTCGGCTATCATGAGTTCCAACCTCATACTTTGGGGGGAATTTTGTTACACATTATTTTGGTCACTCCAGTGATCCATTGACAACATGTGTTCATGTTCCCAAAAAGAATCTTTCTTCATGAGGAAAGTGAATGACTTTCTCTTCTGAAAAACCCTATTAAGGAAGGTTGTCGTAGGCTGCATTATACACAGGGCGCGACAATGCCTGATCTTCACCCTCTGCTCTGAAGCTAGGTTGCGACGTCTCCGCAGGATACTCTACAACTAGGGTGTGATGATGTCAAAATACTAAGAAAAGGTCAAGCTTCATGAAAGTTCTAGAAGGGGATCTTCTAGAAGATAAGGTGACATTTGTGTGGTTAGGATCTTACTCGCTTCTCTGATTTGGTGGGATCATCCTAATCCCTTCAACCATCTTTCTTTCCCCTATATAAAGAGATATTTCTCATGGAAAAGGTTAAGCAAGGTTAATGAAGGTTGAATAGGCTAAGATTGTATGGAGAGTTTTGGTAGGAATTATTGAGGTTGGTTGGTACAACTTGACCCATAGCACCGATTATCATCTTCAAACTGATGGGAAAACTGAAATAGTCAATAAATGGGTGGAAGGATACCTCAGGAATTATGTAGCAGAGAAACGTAAAGCATGGGTTAGGTGGCTACACCTGGGAGAATACTGTTACAACACCACTTATCATATGTCCATTGGTATGAATCCATTCATGGCCTTGTACAGTTATGACCCTCTATCCTTTGTAGATATTTCCTTTAGTGATAACAAAGCTCCTATGGTATAGGATTGGGTTCAACTGAGTTAGGAAACACTCAGAGAGCTAACTGTAAAGAGAAAAAAATCAGCAAAAGGTCCAGGCAGACAAGAACAGGGTAGAGCACACATTTGAGGTTGGTGACCTGGTCTACTTAAGGCTCCAATCGTACAGGTAGGATTCCATCAAAAGAAGTGGAGCATAAAATCTCTAACCCCGATTCTTTGGACCCTAAAAAATCATCAGGAAAGTAGGGGTTGTGGCTTATGAACTTGAGCTTCCACATGGAAACAAGATACACAACGTCTTCCATGTGTCATGCTTGAAGAAGGCTATTGGCCAACACATCACCCCACTTGAGGTACTCCCACCCTTAGAGGAAGAGGGGCAATTGATACTAATGCCAGAGGAAATACTGGAGGTTTGGGAAAAGAAACTAAGGAGGAGGAGCATCAATGAATATTTTTCAAATGGAAGGACTTACCTATTGAGGATGCCACGTGGGAGAGTGAACATGTGATACAAGATACATGCTTAGAATTGCTTGTGGACAAGAAATTTCTAGCAGGGGAGACTGTAATGTCCCCCACCTCTTGATGAAGAAGTTTGGAGAGACTCAGTAGTCTAGTCATCCCCACTAGACTATAGTCTCATGCAACATGGGGAAAAGTCAATTAAACTCAATGTTGCAATATGAAGTTGACTTGAAAAGGTAAAAAGTAACTCACTGACGATTTAGAACACTTGAGGTTGAGTTAGGAGTTGAACCTAAGGGTTAACTAACTCAACAGAGGATTAGAATGGAGGTATAAAGGAAATCCTAGGGCGCACCTCTCACTCATCTTGGATTATTATTGGAAAAATGCTTTGGGCTCTTGAGCACACAGTTTTCAGGGTTTTGAGAATACAAACCCTAGAGAACAATTCGGTGGTGAAAGATTCCACCTATCTTGTTCCAATCTTGGTATCGGGGATGAAATACTCCACCCACACCATTCTACAGTAGTCAAATGTATCAATACTCATCCAGGACATCTAAAGGTCGTACCCTTGAGGGTTTTCAGTAGGGCACACACCATTCATTGAGGGAAGTTCGATCCAAGAGATTGACAGGGCTTTTGGACATTCTAGCACTTGGGTTTTTCTTGCAGGGCATCAATCATAAAATCTAGTGCATTTTGAGAGGGTTACTCTTGCCAGATGATTTCCTAGAGCATTGACATGATTTGGAGAGAAGGAGGATGCTATTGTGATTAAGAGCTACTCAGTTTGGAGGGGTTATACTTCATACATGACCCCGAGACTTCACCTAGTGAATTGCAGTGTCCCTATCTATCTTTCTAGCAAGTTTCACGGCATTTGGAGGTCTCCTTCATCATGACCAAATTATTGGGCATTGACAAGATTCAAGAGGGCGCATCTTCACTTGAGGATTCAACATTTGGAGGAGCATCTCTTTCCATTTTGGCCTGAGACTTCAGGAGGGGGGTTCTATCACCCCAATCTATCATTCTACCGAGTTTGGAGTCATTTGGAGACTTCCTTCAGATGGGCCGAAATATTGGGTCTTCTCAGCTCTGCAGGAGGACGTGCCATCAGCCAGGGGGGTTTGGAATTGACCCTGGTTCTTCTTGTATTGGTCTTCATTGTGTATCTAGCCTTTGGAGGCTTGCAGCTTCTTATCATGAGCATTTTGTAATAGCTCATATATTTTCTATTGGATCTATCTGATGTTATTCCAGATCTGCATCCTTATTGTATCGGGTTCTTGCTTATTATATCAATAGAGGTCAGATCTATGCTGTTTGGTTCCATATATTGTGTTATCTTGTATCTCCATTGTTTATCTTCAGATCTGGGTATAATAAATAAACTATAAACCCTAAGACCGAATTCATAAGTAAACCTGCAAGCAAACACACACACATCATTTAAACAGTGAGCAGTTAGTGTTCCAAGCGAAAAAATTGGCTTGGGAACATTACAAATTGGATGTGCACCCTGTAATGTGATGGGATGCACATAACTTGTAAGGCATTGTGATGTGTGCAAATTGTGCATGGTGCATGTCCCTTGTCCAACCTATAAGGCATTGGGATGCATGTAACCTGTAAGGCGTTGGGATGTGTGCAACTTGTGCATGGTGCTTAACCCTCACCCATTGGTAATCTTAACACCTTATGGGTTGCACCATGTGTAATTCATGATGCGACTTGTAAGGCATTGGGATACTTGCAACTTGTGCATGGTGTATATCCCTCATACATTAGTTATATGATAAGGTATGGTTCATGGCTATGCACGATGCAACACATAAGGTGTCAAGGTGCACACAACTTGTGCATGGTTCATATCATTCCGCATTACTTATACCAGAAGGTATGGTTAATGGCTATTTATAAAGGTGAAAAATGAACCACTAAATTAAATTCAATGTCTGTTTGAGATAAGAGAGTTCGACTTGGATTTAACATGATGCACAACTCAACCTGCAAGGCATTGGGATGCATGAAACATGTGCATGGCGCATATCCCTTACTCATCGATGATACCATATGGTATGGTTCATGGATATTTATAAAGGAAGAAGGTTAAGCATTTTGTGATTTTAATTTTTTTTGGTTTGCCATCATAAGAGCCCGACAATAAAATCTTTGCTAAAATTGCATTTTTGGATTGTTGAAATAGTTGTTTTCAATGTAAAAATGAAGTTAGCACCTTTGAATTCCCCTTTTTCATATTAATTTTGCAATGTCAAGGATTGATATTTACAATTCCATTAGTTCAAAATGATTCTTGTCGAAATGAAGGCCAAAAATTCTAGTGTTCATTTCCATTATTTTAAGCAATTGGAAAAGAGCCAATTTGTAGAATTTTTAAACTAAAACATTTATAAAGGTAGGAAAACACCAACTAAATTTAATTTGATGTCTCATGTTTGAGATAAGGAAGTTTGACTTGGATTTACCCTGATCGATTGAAATGCATGTGTGTGAGAGAGAGTTCATGCGGTGACTAAGTGACTCCGAAGAACACCATCCTTAGAATGAAGGAAGTGCCCTGTGTTTCCCATATAGTTATTTCCAAAGGAAGAAAAATTGTAGGGACACAACTCAATCACATAAAACATAGATATCGTTGGTTGTAAATAAGTTGATAAAAATCTTATTATAGTCTAACTATATTAACATATTATGTAAGCACTCTCACTTGATCACCTTTTCCTTTACAATTGCGGTCTATTTATACATGAAGAATCAATCAAGATTCATTGTTTGGGTTGACAATGTATCTCTCAAACTTCACATGGATACAAAGAGTCACAATAATTTGACACAAAACGTGCACAAGCATAACTATACACATTCAAAATACAACAAAAAGTACAAAACCTAAAAACATGAAAGGATTTTAACTTATGCACTAATAATAACTCAAAAATGTGTTAGAACTTTGATGGGTATATGTAATAAATCTTAGAATTAAAATGCCACCCAAGTTTCTACCAAAAGTATTAATTTTCGAATTTTTCATTTTTAGGATATTTTTTCATTTTGGGTGTGTTATCACAATATCTAGCATGTGCAAAGCATTTCACAAGGGATAAGACAAGTGCAACATGAAAGTGTTACCATTATCACCTTAGCAATCACCGTTGGAAATATTTTTGTCATTGATGTCAAGGACGGGGAGACTAAAAATGTTCAATACAAAGATTGCAAGATGGAGATTATTGGAAATATTGTTTTTGGATTTTTGATGCTCAGTTTGGATACCCTATATTTGAATGATTTTTTACTCTAAATACCTAGATCAAATGGGAGCATAGGTTATATGTTTCGAAATCTTATTTCGATACCTTTCCAACAATATATGGAACTCCCTCTAATTCCTTAGGAGTGACGAGATATGAATTTTTCTGTTAGACAACCCAGCCAAAAAGTTCATGTCATCTCAACCAGTCTTTACAGGCTGGCCCTAAAAGTGAGCACATAAACACTATAAATACATGATATATGTGCCCATTTGAAGAGCATCCAAGAAAGAATATTAAGTTTGAGGTGTGTAGAAGAGATCCGAGGTGTGCAAGAGAAGTTGGAGATTATTCTTGGGGTCTAACGGTGTGCACTATTTCGAGGTTGTGATGCTGTTGTCTGGAATTATTCTTTGGGAATGATGCTGTAAGGTTTGCTAGGGCATGAAGGCTAAATCTGATTAGGGTTTGAATCTATGTTTGGGGTATGAATCAAGGAGAGACGTTGGAACATGAAAGTCAAGGGTATGATGATGTTGTGAAATGCATGAAGTTTGAAGCATGCATGTGAAGTCAAAAGTACTCCATGTATGAAGATCTTAGATTGGTGTCTATACATGTCTTATTGAGTTGGTGCTCAACTGAGGAGATTCGTGTCTCCAATAGGTTGGTTCCTACACAATATCTTGCTGAGTTGGTGCTCAGTCGAGGAGATTGGTGTTTTCAGCAGGTTGGTGCCTACACAATATATTGTTGAATTGGTGCTCAGTGGAGGATATTGGTTTTTCCAGTGGGTTGGTCTCTATAGATATTAATAAAGATAAGTTTTTTTGGTTTCTCCTATAATGGTTTCTAAGTCAAACTCTATGCATCGTGATTTGAGTTTACATGCATTTACTGTTTTAAAGTTAATGAATGATTGAAGAATGTTCAATTAAACTAAAAAATATCTTATATAGATTCATTCCCCCCTCTTAGTATAAGCGTAAATTCAACAATTGATATCAGATCAGGTTCCTTTAGAAACAATTTAACCAATGGAGGGTATATCTAGAGCACATATGGATTGTAAGGAAGGTCTCCCTACGAACATATCTCACTTATTTGATGGAACAAACTATGCATCGTGGAGTATAAGAATGAAGACATATTTGATGGCCCTTGAGTTTGGTATCTGTGAATCAGTCACAATAGGTTATACATATGACGTCGGGAAGGGATCAAGTGAACATAATGCAAAAAAAATAGATGTTATATTGAGTGGCCTATCAGATTTTAAGACTTTCAAGGTAATGTGATGTACATTAGATAAAAAATTTTGGGACAAGCTATAAAACATTTATGAGGAGAGATTCGATGATTGTTCTAGCTATGAATCAGAGACAAAAGAAGCACGATCTGTGAGAAATATAAAAGGAGTATATGACAAATACAAAGAACTGGAAGATATTGATGAATAAGAAGAATCTTTCTCCATAACCATGGAAACAAAACCCGTTGATGAAGAAAATGAAGATAATCAGAAAGAAAAGTCAGATTAAGAGGAAGTAAATCTTGATGCAGAACTCGTTAGTGCCTTAGAAGAAATAGGCAGACTCAGGGGCAATAACATAAAGCAAAAGGAACAATTGTAGAAACATGAAAAGAAGGATCATGATCTTGAAGAAACAAACAAGACAATTATCATCCCGAAGACTCAACTAGAAGAGACAAAAATGATAGAAGAAGTGGTGAGAAACCAATTGAAAAAAAAGGAATAAAATTGTGAGAAACTAGAAGCTAAAATAGTTTCCTTAAAAAAGGAACTAGAGAAAACAACTGATCAGTTGAATAGAAGTTTGAAGTTTGTAAAGAGTACTAAAATATTAGATAATATTCTCAAATTACAAACTTGGTCATCATTCAGCAAGATAGATCTTGATTACGACAAAAAAAAAAGACCCTCGAGGTTGATGAAAACACTAAGGTCACAAATCCATCAGAAAAGGAAAATGAAGAAAAACCTAAAACCTATGCTAATATTCTCAAAGGCTCATCAACAATGAAATAAGTAGTAGGAAATGAAATGATGACCAATAAAAACACTATTCTTCTCATAAGAACAAGAAGAATGAGTTCAGAAGAGTTGTTCCACCAAGAAGGCCTTTTACAACCCGATGCCAAAATATCTTTCTTGGCTATTTTTTTTCTTGCAACGATTTTGGTCATAAAGCAATAAATTATAGAGGCAAGAAGTGATAATATGAGAGATATAAATAGAGGTTCTTATAATCCCTTAAATAATGATTATATGAACAACAAAACCAAAAGTTCTCATAGTTTTGTTGATAGAAACTACAATTCATTTGCTACGCTATTTGATTACAATACTAAATGCTATAAGTGCTATAACTAGGGGCACACATCACATGAATGTAGAAGCAACATAATGAAGTCTAATAAACAAAACATGGAAGAAGATGTTATTGCCAAGCATAGAGAAGAATACACAAAGGTGTGGAAAAGAAAGCAAGAAGAACCAAAGAAGAAATAATGTGGACTTGCAATGTATACTCAATACAAAGAACACCAACGATACATTTATAGTGGATGTTCAAAACACATCACAGGGGATTAGAAAAATTTTCTCATCCTAAAAGATGAAAAAGGAGGTAGTGTTACCTTTAGGGATGATGCTTCTGTAAAGATAGTTGGAAAATGTACAGTTAGTCTTGATAATGAAAAGACTAAAACACATAATGTCTTGTATGTTGAAGGATTAAAACACAATGTTCTAAGTGTCAGTCAAATGTGTGATCAAGGTTACAACTTCACATTTCATTCTAAAGGATGTGAGATAAGGAAATTAGGTTTAAGAAGATTAGTGACAAATGCAAATAGAACCCCAAACAATGTATACATTTTTGATGAAGGTAAAGGAGAAAAA
>JASDQU011442659.1:0-10927 GCA_032191745.1 Picea mariana | reverse complement strand
GATGTCGAGAAAGGCATGTGTGGCTACAAGGTAGCCTCTATTCAGAGTGGCGTAGTGTGCCTTGCCTGACAGCTGGTCGTAGGCAAGATAGTCCGCAAGAACCGACCCACCCAAGTAACTGGCTTCGTTGTTGACCTCGTAGGGAAGTGCGCCAAGGGTTTGCAGATGAACTGGGCACAATACCTTGTCAATCAACTAGAGCATGATTGCATGGAAGCGCAAGACCAAGGGTATGAGTTCCATTTCAGTTGGCTTCTCATACTGATCGCCTTCATAGCATGGGAGATGCCGAAGGGTGCCACTTTCCCAAAGTCTGAGCCATTTGAACCTTTGGCTGCGAGGTTCAGTACCCTGTGGTACTCGACCGATATGAACAAGCAATGGCAGTTGAATGTCGTCTTCCATGTATACTACAACCAACTGAAGATCGCTATCCAGGCTATGCCTCACATTACCCCAAATACACTCCACAGATTCATACCCTTAATGAAGTTCAACACGGATCCCCACTTCATGTATATAAGAGCATGAGATGATGAACATAAGAAACCGTTGCAGTCTTATTACAAGTTGATTGAAGAAGACCTCGAAGAGATCACCAAGGATTGGTCAGCGGACCTTCTCATTCCAGCGAAACCCACAGAGCTGTCCGATGTTGATAGCCCAAAGACTGTACTGGACACACCGGGACCAAGAAAAACAAAGAATCCTAAAGAGGTTCACGAAGTAGACAGTGCATCTATAAGGACTGCCTCTATCACACCAGATGAAGGAGGTGATGGAGAAGAGATAGAAGGTGCAAAAATTGAACAACAGAAAGGTGAAGTACCACTGCCTAGGGACGAAGAAGACTCGTGAAAGAAAAGGAAGGTCTCACCTCTGAAAGCATCCTCCCGAAAGAATCCTAGGACCCCTATGACCAAGATGCGAACTTCCCTCACATTGGATGACTTTGATTTCATCATTGCAACAATGAATGATGCTTCAAAGGAGATAGTAGAGAAGCAGGAGGAAAAGTAGGAGTAGATTTATAACCATATAGAGATCAAACTCCAAGAAGTTCAATAGTCACTTCAGTACGGTCATGTAGTACACACCATGCTTATGACAGCAGGGACAATAGAACCAGGAGACGAACCAACCCAACTTCACCAAATTGCTGACATGGTCGAAGCTCACCTTCAACAAGCTCAAGAAGACACAACAAGAACCACCCAGGCTCTGACATAGGTACAGGGAGTACTTTTTGAGAAGCACAGTGTTGCCGAAAGAGAAAAAATTTCTCTTCAATTACAATGGAATAAAGAGAAATCATAGCTACAACAAAGAAAGGAACAATTGCTTGCAGAGCAGCTTGAAGTAAAGGAACTAGTTGACAGATCACTCCACTCTCTGACCGTTATCGAAGTACCAACTGAAGAGAGAGTTCCACAGAAGGTGGCCCAGCTTGAAGACATTATACAGAAGCTACAACAACACATTGTTGATCTATAACTCCACGTTGTGCCTGAGAACCCCTAGGCGATAAGAGACCAACGAAAAGAAGAGTCCATCACATAAGTCCTCCTTGATTTAATGACTGAGAGAGTCATGTTGGAAAGAGGAATTTCCAATGGAGTCCAATAATCATTGACAAGAGGAGTAGCAACTTCTCCGTCGATTGCCCGAGCAAGATCGTCTCGATGGGTCGACGAGAAGCGTACTAAACATAGAGATGATTTGGCTAATGCTAAACTAATTCCGAGCATTTTTCCTGCTTATATACCCCCTCTGCATGGTGAAATCAACCGTGAAAGTGTGCCTTGAGAATTGAAGTATGCTATGGTTAGTGTATACTTGCCAAAAGGGGTGCGCGCAGTTCGTGCTGATCAGGAAAAAATCGTAGCGTTGAAGTTTAGCGACTTCAACCTCAGCGACAGGAAAGTCTACAATATGCTTGCTCTGCATAAGTATCTAATGAAGAGGAAAGGAAATAACTCGAAGATCATCCCACAGTATTGGACCCAGAACCTCGCACAATCAACATTGTTGAATGTCATGAAGATCCCGCACTTTGGCAGACACCAGGAGGTGAATGCGTGCATAAAGATACTTCTGTCTTGCTATCACAGAGGCTACTTGTGGTTTAACCGTCGTGTCATGGTGGATCCCACCTTGATTAATCAAATCACAGGACTCAACATGCAAGGACCTGATCCATAGGAATTCTATCTTGGAAAGACCATCGATAGAGCACTAATAGTGAATATCAAAGAAACCTATGGTGATGTCGAGAAAGGAACACGTGGCTACAAGGTAGCCTCTATTCAGAGTGGCATAGTGTGCCTTGCCTAATAGCTGGTCGTAGGCAAGCTAGTCCGCAAGAACCGACCCACCCAAGTAGCTGGATTCGTTGTTGACCTCGCAGGGAAGTCCGCCAAGGGTTTGCAGATGAACTGGGCACAGTACCTTATCAATCAACTAGAGCATGATTGCAGGGAAGCGTAAGACCAAGGGTATGAGTTCCATTTCAGTTGGCTTCTCATACTGATCACCTTCATAGCATGGGAGATGCCGAAGGGTGCCACTTTCCCAGAGTCCGAGCCATTTGAACCTTTGGCTGTGAGGTTTAGTACCCTGTGGTACTCGATCAGCATGAACAAGAAATGGCAGTCGAATGTCATCTTCCACGTATACTGCAACCAACTGAACATTGTCATCCAGGCTACGCCTCACATTACCCCAAATACGCTCCATAGATTCAGACCCTTAATGAAGTTCAACATGGATCCCCACTTCATGTATATAACAGCGTGAGCTGATGAACATAAGAAACAATTGCAGTCTTATTACAAGTTGATTGAAGAAGACCTCAAAGAGATCACCAAGGATTGGTCAGTGAACCTTCTCATTCTAGTGAAACCCGCAGAGCTGCCCGATGTTGATAACCCAAAGACTGTACTAGACACACCGAGACCAAGAAAAACGAAGAAGCCTAAAGAGGTTCACGAAGTAGACAGTGCATCTGTAAGGACTGCCTCTATCACACCAGACGAAGGAGGTGATGGAGAAGAGATAGAAGGTGAAGAAATTGAACAACAGAAAGGTGAAGTACCACTGCCTAGGGACGAAGAAGACTCATGAAAGAAAAGGAAGGTCTCACCTCTGAAAGCATCCTCCCGAAAGAAGCCTAGGACCCCCGTGACCAAGATGTGAACTTCCCTCACATTGGATGACTTTGATTTCATCATTGCAACAATGAATGATGCTTCAAAGGAGATAGTAGAGAAGCAGGAGGAAAAGCAGGAGCATATTTATAACCTTATAGAGATCAAACTCCAAGGAGTTCAACATGCACTCCAGTACGGCCGTGTAGTACACACCATGCTTATGACAACATGGACAATAGAACCAAGAGACGAACCAACCCAACTTCACCATATTGTTGACATGGTCGAATCTCACCTTCGACAATCTCAAGAAGACACAGCAAGAACCACCTAGGATCTGACACAAGTACATGGAGTACTTGTCGAGAAGCACAGTGCTTCCAAAAAAGAAAAAATTTCTCTTCAATTACAGTGGAATAAAGAGAAATCATAGCTACAACAAAGAAAGGAACAATTGCTTGTAGAGTAGCTTGAAGTAAAGGAACTAGTTGACAGAGCACTCCACTCTCTGACCGTTATCTAAGTACAAATTGAAGAGAGAGATCCGCAGAAGGTGGCCCAACTTGAAGACATTACATAGAAGCTGCAACAAGGCATTGTTGATATAGAACTCCGCATTGTGCCCGAGACCCCCTAGGAGATAAGAGACCAACGAAAAGCAAATGCTCAGAGCACAGTTGACTGATTGAAATCTCTTGCCTCGGAGTGCAAGAAACTCAGTAACCAGAGTGCCCAAATCTATGAGAACCTTACAGAGAACTCAAAGTTACAGCCACTGGAGTCACAACTCCAGGAAGAAAAGAAGCATGCAGATACATTACAGGCACAGCTAAAGGCTCTGTCTACAGTGGATAGAATAAAATGATCTCATGAACAACACACAACTCAACAACATATACATATGATCCAGAGCAAGGTCATGGAAGTAACTTAGCAAATCCAACCGGTGCAAGACAAGGCATGCATATTATTTGCTAAGATCGAAATCCAGGGAGAAGAACTTAAGCAAGTCGTCATCACTGCAGAACAACGCCTGGAAGGACCAGTAAATGACACGGTGATCCTAGAATTCACCCAGTAGTAGGCCACAATGAAGAATCAGGTCGAAGCAGCTCGAGCCAAGGTCGAGACCTTCGAAGCAGAATTGCATAGACTAGAGTGACTTGGGATGAGTCATAGGTGAGTGTTGGGGGCCTGTTGGCCCTTGACCAAGTTTTGGGATAACCTGGGTCATTTTGACCTATTTTGGAACTGCGACAGCTAGTCAATGAAGGACCACCAAGTGAAGCATCTCGGTCCACTTTTGGGCCCCTATTAGGGTTTTTGGGTTAATGTAATGGGAAAGGGATGTTGGCCCATGGGTTTACCCACACATAGGCCCACTTTTGTAATGTATAAATAGATTCTTAGGCTAGATAGAAGTAGCAGTGCATCTATGTGACATATGGCAGATGGCTTAGTGCTAATAGTTAGATCTATGTGATTGGAAGTGGATTGTAAATGCTCTGTGCATGATCATAAGAAGATTGCAAGGCTAAGTGCAAGATTTTGTAAGAGGCTTTGTGTTGAAGTGTAAGGAAGAAGGATCTAGTGAGCTATGTAGATCCTCTATCCTTTGCAAAGAAGCGTTTTTTGTGCTCTGTGTTGTAACTGACGATTGAAGATACCAATAAAGAGGAAGAGTTGGTGGATGTAGCCCCAGGGTAGGGGTGAACCACGCAAATATGTGTGTAATGATCTGTGCTTTGATTCATTGTTTTTATCTCTGCTTATGCTATGTGCTTTTGATATATTCACTTATTCTTTTTGCTTCTTAGATATACATGATTTTTAGATCTGATGTATATGTGAGTGCTTAGTGCTGATCTGCAGGACCTGATGTGTTACTATTTCTAAGTGCTGAAATATTGTATATCTAAGTGAATATTGCGATGCTCTGTGCTATCTGCGAAGTAGAATAAGGGTTGGATATTAATGGTTGACTGATGCTAAGTGTGTTGTAAGTAGTATAATCACAGATCTGTGTCCCATCTAAGGTTGCAGACACCTGAGTCTTGCAACCACCCCTGCCTCTACCTCGAGTGAGACTTCATCTGCTTCGTAGGTGTTGCCGAAAGGGTCGATAGTTAGGGTTTTGTTGGTGCACTTTTGAGCATTGAACCCTGGGTCTTCCCCTCTGTGCCAACAAGATCATATAGGGATTTATTCAACCTGCATACATGAGATCTTTCGTTGTGTACAATGAATCCTTCTGGATGCTCAATATAAATTTATTCCTCAATTTCACCATTGAGAAAAGTTGTCTTTACATCCATCTGATGTAGCTTCCAACCCATGGAAGCAGCTAGTGCAATGATAGATCAGATGGAGGTGTATCGGGATACTGGTGAAAAATTATCATCAGAGTCAAGTCCCTCTACTTGTGAAAACCCTCTGGCCACAAATGTTGCTTTGTATTTTTCGATGCTTCTATCAGCAACATGCTTGATTTTATAAATCCATTTGCAAGTCACTACAAACTTTCCCTCTGGTCTTGGAACAACATCCCATACATCATTTTTTAATATAGATTGGTATTCTTCAGTCATGGCATCTTTCCATACTTGTACACCTGAAGCTTCTCCATGAAAAGATGGCTCTAAGTTAATAATGTGGGTCATGGCTGAAAGGTAGCTTGAGAATATCTTTGGTCTCTTGCTCTCTCTGGTTGTTCCTTGTGGGGATTTATGCCCTTCTTCTTCTCATAGAGTTTGTCGGGCCCAAGCAAGCCTTTTATGTCCAACTATAATATCTTTGGGTATGTTTCTTGGAGAAACTAAATAGGCTAGAATAATTGGATCAACTAGAGCTATTAGATCATCTGGATTAATATCTGTCTCCCTCTGGAATGTTGAAGGGGGAGAAGGTATTGGCTCACTATTAATTTCCATCTGAGCTTCTCTGGATTTATGGAAGGCTACTTCTTCTTAAAAAGTAACATCTTTGCTTACTTCAATTTGTCTCTGATCAGGAATGTAGATTCGATATGCTTTTGAGGATTCACTATATTCTACAAATGTGCCCTTTCTTCCTGAAGGTTCTAGTTTGGATCTCTTTTCTTTGGGTACATGAAAATATACTGGACATCCAAATATTCTGAAGTGTCCAATCTCAGGCTTCACTTTGGTGAAGACTTCTTCTAGAGTAACGATCTTCAAGATCTGACGAGGACTTCTTTTTTGAACATATACCATTTTCATACATTCTCCTTCCCATAGAGTCATATGTAGACTCTTATCATGTATCATTTCTTTGGTTGCCTCAATGATAGTTATGTTTTCCCTTTCAACAACCCCATTTTTTTTAGGGTTGTAAGGAACCGTGAACTCCCTATTTATCCCTGCTTCAATAAAAAAAGTATTGAATTATTTTGAGGTGTATTCTCCTCCATTATCTGATCTTAATATCTTGATTTTTCTTCCGGTTTGGTTCTCAACATGAGCTTTGAATTCTTGAAATTTTGCAAGGACTCCATCCTTGTTCTTCAGAAAGTAAATCCAAGTTTTACGGGAGTGATCATCTATGAAGAGTACATAGTATAGGCACCCATTCAGAGATGCAACAATCATTGGCCCACATACATATGAATGTATCAATTCCAAGATTTCCTTGGATCTATTTTCACTGCTTGAGAATGATCCTTTAACATTTTTTCCAAGGGAACAAACTTTGCAAACACCTTTATGATGAATCTATATTTCTGGTAGACCTATTACCATTTTCCCTAGAGATGGAAGAGCTCTATAATGAATGTGAGAAAGTATTTTATGCCATAGCTCACTTAAGCTGATAGTGTCATGTAGCAAGGCTTGGATTGGTTTGATGGTTAATCTGTACAAGTTGTTTTCTCGGATACCAATTACCTTGCCATAACTTATATGAGGGTCTTTGTTACATGCAAGGACTCTTCCTTATGAGAAAGTAATCTTTTAGCCTTTGACTTCCAAGGAAGAATTAGAGACAAGATTTCTCTTCATTCTGGGTACATATAGTACTTCCTTTAATTGAAGCTCCATATATGAATCTAGTTGGAAGGTAGAAGTTCCAACTCCTCTCACATTATATTTGACATCATCTCCAAGAGCAACATGTAGATGTGTCTCTTTCTCAAAGAAATGTGTTAGGTGATCTCCAAGACCGTTCATGTGGCTGGAGACACCACTATCAATTAACCAAGTATTATCATTGGTAGGGACCATACCTGAGAGTGCTAAGATGTTGATGTCTTCATTTATTTGAGGTCTTGTATTCCTGAAACTGAGTTTTCTTGAACCATCAAGCTTGCCTCCCATCATGAATTTTCTCATTTTGGATTCTTCACAAACCCTTGTCAACTTAGGCTAGAAAACCTAACGGCTAGGCTAGCCTATCAATTTTAGGTTGTGTTGGACTTATGACTTCAAAAAATAATCCTTTGAAGGATATGATAATCCTGGTAATATGAATAGCTCCTTCAAGGAGTTTCAGAAATACAATTATAAAATTTTCTACATAATTTAGCGAAACCCTAGGAACAAAAAGTCAAAATGCTTGGAATTGTAATTTGAGACTTGTTGGAGGTGCGTTGAAGGAGTCCATACACACCTATGTCCTTTTTATCCCAAACTTCCAAGTTCCAAGTGCTGAAAACCCTTAGAAGAGTAGGCCATACAGATTTTTTTGGACCTAGGAGGGCCATACGGTTTTTGCAGAAGAGAGAGAGCATGGCTGAAAAATGTTTGTGCAATGGGTTATTTCAAGATCTATGCTCTAAACCCATGTTTATTTTTCAATAAGAAAGGTTAAGCATGAATTTCATTCCATTTTTATCATTTAACTTAACCATAACCAATAATGTTGCAACAACCAAGATCACAAGAAGAAACACCATGCACAAGAACACAAGAAGTATCCTGGGAAACCCTTATCAACAAGGGAAGAAAACCCAGCCAAATACTTTTCTATATTATTCAAGAGAAATAACTTCACCACCAAGAAAACCTAGCACACAAGAGGGTGCTTGAAAACCCTAGAAGAATAGCGCCCAAGAGAGGTGTGCACTTTTCCCAAGAAGGTGTACTTGTTGAATTTTCCAAACTCACACAAAAGATATGATTCCTCAATGGGGAATTTACCTTTACTTATATTAGACTTGACCTGTCAACATAAGTGTATATTGGCACAACATGGATGACCTCTCTATCTCATGATATAATTAATATTAACCATATTAATTATCTTTTACATTAATTATCAATCACATTAAGGTGGGGCCGACCTGTACCCTTTACATTACAATTAGGGTTACAGGAAGGTCTGACTCTTGAACAATATAGCAAGGGATATTATACACCCACTAGTGCTCATACACTAAGGGCACATCCATAGGGATGTCCATATCTCTGGATCACTTCATTATATAGAAGAATCACTTCTTCACTAGTGCTCAACCACTAGGATCACGTTCACCTGTGCTCGTCCACAGGCACGTCCACTCAACAGATCTTCTTTCCCATTGCATTACACATGAGATTCATTTGTATCTTTTCATAAACTATCTACTTAGAGGAGGCTAATACATCATCTTCATTTCTGTGCTCATGATGATGCACCTAGCACTTTGGGATTTTACACTTTCACGTTGTGCTTACGTCTAACTCTGCAGATCTCCTTTCTCACTATGTTACACATGAGAATAATCTAGAGTTCTTCTCAACTCTCTGTAAGGAGGAGGTCATCTCTATGCTCGATCTCTGTCTCATGGGCTCTCTCTCATGTTTGTGTCCTATAGAATGTCTCACGTAGTTGCAATCATCAACATCTCCTCCGATGATTTCATCACACCATATCATTGCATCATCGAAGGATTGCATGCTATAGAGAATTGCGACATCGAAATAGGTCGTTGGCCATAAATTCAGAATTTAGATGACATCCTCGTCGTCTTTCCAATGGTACTTAAGCACGACTATGTCACAGTGATGACTTTCGTCGTCGGTAAAACAATTTCTTTGAAAAAACAAGTGGAAGATCAATGTGTCACAATACCACCATTGTATGATAGTTGTCATTGCGACGATTCTATGTGATGAACATCTATTTCGCAAATTCTCTCCACAACTTCCATGTGGCAGTTTGTTTCATCAGATATCTGACATATTTTAAGGACTGTCAATAGTACGACGAAAGTAGTTTGATGAATAGTCAAGGAGGTAATTTGTCAGAAGTCAGACAAGTGGTCGTCAGATGGGTGTTGAAACGACGTCAGAAAATGAGGAAAGTGTACTAGTGACACAAAATTTTAAAACCTAGGTACTATTGGGATGCTATCTTTTGGGATTTATATAAGTTTGTACAAACTTGTGTTGAATGTCAAAATTCCGTCGGTAGGGAAAAGTTCTCTACTATGCCTTATACTACTATTCTTACCTATTTTTCCTTTCTCTAAATGGGGATTATATTTAATTGGACTAATCAATCCTTCATCTTTTGCAGGTCATAAATTTATCTTAACTATAAAAGACTACTTTACAAAGTGGATTGAAGTAGTTCCTCTTAATCATGCACAAGATGAGCAAATTATCTCCTTTTTAGAAACAAATATTTTTCTCATTTTGGTCTTTCAATTGAGATTATTTACGATAATGGACCAACATTCATATCTGGAAAGTTGACCCAATTTCTTAATAAATTTGGAGTGAAACATTTCACTTCATCAACATATTACCCTCAGGGAAATGGGAAAGCTGAGTCAATGAATAAAAACATGGTTAAAATTCTCAAGAATATCATTAATGGCAAACTTCGCCAGTGGCATACCTTACTGACTTATGCGTTATGGGCAGATCGTACCACCAAAAAAACAAGTACATGTCATACTCCTTTTCTGTTTTTATATGGCCAAGAAGCTATCATGTTTGTTGAACTTGAACTTAGTTCTCTCAGATTAGCCTTATAGGAAGAAGAGTTAAAATCTATAGATGTTCTCAAAGATTACATACTTTGTTGGTTTTATAAGAACAAAGAAGTTATGCTCTTGATAACCTTAAAAAAAGACAACAAACAGTAAAAAATATTTTGAAAAGAGGGCTAAATCAAATACTTTTGCAGTTGGTGAAAATGTAGTTTTATGGGATTATGCACATGTTGATAAAGGAAAGCATTCAAAGTTTAAGAAATTATGGCTAGTTCCTTACATAATCGCCTTTATTGTTGGAAAAAATTCTTATTTACTCAAAGATGAACATGGCCGATTATTTTCCTATACGACTAATGGTCCACATCTGAAACACTATGTTGAAAATGGTTGATTTTTATTGATTATATCTGCAATGTTTCTTGTATATATTTGATTTGGTTTGTATAGATTTTTGTTCTTATTTTTTACATTTTGATTTTTTTTTTCTTTCCTTTTACTTTAGTTTGATTTTGAAGAACTTAGTCAAGCAGTTGGATCAGTCAAGTTACTTTACTTTTCATTGGTTTGCAAAACTGTTGATTAATTTAACTTGAAGATGAAGAATACAAAAAACAAAAGATAAATGAATTATCCTTCTTGTTTTCAATGTGATTTGTTGAGTATTTTCCAAACAGACTAAATTACCTTGTTGCAATTTGATTGTTATAGCTCTTCCCTATTTCCTTCTTTCTCATTCTTCCCTTTCATGAGAATATTTAATGTGAGCATACTTCAGTTTTTATCAAAGTTTTGTTGAAGTGTCATTCCTTAGAAGAAGATACACTCAACAATTTAAAATTCA
>JASDQU011442654.1:17822-33720 GCA_032191745.1 Picea mariana | reverse complement strand
ATTGTTTCTATTCTTGCCATCAATGACAAGCACGCTCTTCTTGTAAACATGCCAAAAAAACACGCAGAGGGGCAAAAGGAGAGAGAAATGTAAGGACTGTATGAATCATTCAGTTAGTGAGATAAGGAGGGAGTGAGCAACTCGATCCTGAGGGTTAGATCACATGATGAGGATCCTGGTGTGATCTAGTCATCATCGAAGGGATAGAGGAGCCTGTGGGAAAGAGGGAGAACTAATATTGTAACCATGCGCAGCGTGGGATATTTCCAAACTATAATAAAATATTGAGAGCCAGATATTTGTGAATGTAGCCCAGGAGGGGGTGAACCATGATAAAACTGTGTTATGTGAATGAATGGATGCATCTTTATGTCTTATTAGTTGATGAATGTTGAATGAATTAAGTAATTAAGTAGATCTGGTATTCCACATGCATGCATAGAATCAATGTTATAACTATATGATAGACTGAATGAATAAAGGTCCCATCGCACAACTACATATATCGCTCAGTCTCAGGTTGAAAACACCTGAGTATTGCAGCCACCCATAGAGCTATCTCAAGTGAGATTGCATAGTACACTCTATGTGTTGCGTTTCCTTTTGGTTTACTAGGGGTTCGATAGTTTATAATGGATTTTGTTGGGAAGATTCTTAGTTCTGAACCAGGGTCAATCTATGATGGTCAAGGAGAATCATAATACCCCATAATGAATCCTCAAGGCCAATAGAATAAGAGTAGAGAGAGGGAAAACCAACAAATGGTTATGTTTCTGGTTGATTGGAAGAGAATGGGATTGAGCATATGAGATCTGTTGAAGAAGCGTCAAAAGAATGCGGGATCGGATGACAAGAAGGTGAAAGAATGGGAATCTAAAAAGGGATGTTGAGACTGTGGAATTCCACAAAGGAAGATATAGAGATCTTGTTGAAGACAAAGGAGTTAGATTTTGCGTATAAAGATAACAAAAACCCGAAGTTAACATCGTGAAAATATCTAGACAAGTACATATTCACTGACTTGCATGAAGTATTTTTATGTGATTTCCCACACATATTGCAGGAGTGGATAAAAAGATTAAAATACAACCATCTTACAAATCATATCATACAGCTAGAGTGGAATCCTAAAGAGATCGTGCAACTACAATGAGTTTATAATAAGTTTACGTGCGCAGTAGATTTCTAGCTAGACATCATTGTTGTTGGATTTATCATAGAGTTTGCAATAGATACAAATGACAAATGACTTGTACCAGTTGGATTATCGGTTATTTGTTATTTTTTATTTTATACCAGTCAAATTTATTTTATGAGACTATGTTATTTATCTCTTAGCAATGCAATTCTGACATCCTCTTCCATTTCACCAAGTAGGGAGCAACTTTAAAGGCTCAACATCCAACAAAACCTCAACTCGTATCAACTGGTTGAAATAGAGTTGTAAAGGATCCGCTCTAACATGGGCTCCCCATAGTTCTCTATTTGAGGTAGTAAAATTTAGGTCTCCCCCCAATATCAGATTTTGTTCTTTGAGAAACCCATCCCTTTTAATGTTTTCTCAAAACACCTCTCTTTCAGCATAAGGACCATAGCAATTTAACACTTTCAACCTTTTATTTAGATCTTTAACAACTCCATCCAACAATATCCCTGCAGGAGTCAAGAAAGCATAACAATCAACCTTTCTTAGATTCCAGGAAGTTAACAGTCCTCCAAAAAGTCCTATAGAATCCACTCCACATAAATACCAATTAGTAAGTATCTTCACAAACAGTTCTCTCACTTTTTCTTCATAGATCATAGTTTCTTGGATTAGCAAAACATCCGTTTTTTCTGAATCTAAGAACCTTTTGAGGGATAAATACTTCGAGGTGTCCCAAACTCCCCTAACATTCAGAGTAGAAACTATAATTTTCTAAACCTTCCCAGGGATTTATGTGGTCTAAGCGCCCTCGGTCCTTCACTCATCATAACACTAGTGGTAACACAATTTTCTTTCTCTTTCACTAATTTTCTCGCACTTCTATTTTTTAGTGGAGATAAGTCTTTCTCCAGACCTCCACGCACTGCTCCCTTCAATAAGGAAAATTCTCCCCTCGAGGTGTAAGTAGGTTTACACCTACCAGTCTCCCCCTTCCCATTCTTTGCTAAAGTCTTTGGGACAGGTTCCCCCCAAACAAAAATCAACAAAGGTGCACGATTTAGTATATCTCTATAGGATGGTATCAAGTTTATAATAGAATTATCTATATCAGAGAGTACACTTGGGTCATGTAAACAGATTTTACTCTGTGAGTCTGACAATCCTACTTCCACATATTGTGTAGTTTCCAGAGGATACTCAAACCTCCCCTCCAATCCCACAGATGGATTATCACCAAGGATTTCCAAGGGAGGAAGCTCCTAGACCAGACTACCATCGATCCTTATCGTCTCGAGATCAAAGTTCAATGAAGAAAAATAATTTACAATGATTCCTTTACCCTCAAATATCCCCTTTGTCTGCCCATCCCAAGACAGAGAACCAACTGCCACACCCCCAGACAAATCGCCAATCCTCTCCTCAAAAGGGTTTCCTTTACCCGCTAAGCACAAAGAGCCTCCATTCTTAGAGGTTTCCCCCACCCTCCCAAACTCAGATATAAATAACTGAGTTTTTCATTCAATGAAAGAATGGTATCAATGTAAGCGGTTACTGCGCATTAGGTTTGGCATAGAACAAGGAAGCCACCAGCTGCAGAAATATGATGGATAGGGGGCACCAACAAAACACATGGAGAAGTACAGAGCGCTATGGGGCCTCACCATTTCGTTCACACATTAGAGGGAATCCGAACAAACTTGTATACAGACCAAGAAAATTTCAAAGGAACTACGAGATGGACAATATTACAACAAAACTTTACAGTCACTTTCTCATTTGAGCATGAGAACCCCAACATAGACGAAACACTTAAACACATCATAGGGGTGATATTCATTAAGGAACCAGAAGTTGAACTCATGACAGAGGAACAACAACAAAACAAAAAGACAATGAAATAACTATTGTCATGATACCATGTGAAGGAAGAAGCACCAGATGAAGATGACCCATGCGATATTCAAATAGAGGAAGTTGAGGGTGAGAGAGAAGTGGAAGGTCCACCTCTAGAATCCGAAGTAATTGTTACGTCGATCAAGGTGAAGAAAGTGAACATCGAGACAGTTGAGAATCCCAAAATGGCCAACATTTGAGACTATTGGGATGAGAAAACAGTGGAAGATATAACATAGTTACTACGTGAGTACAATGACCTATTCCCAACAACGCTCACAGAAATTAAAGGCATAGCAGGAGAGCTAGGCGAAATGAAGATACCGCTCAAAGCTAAGGCAAGACCGATCCGACAATGAGCATATAGACTAAACTTGATATATAAGAAAAAATTCAAAGCTGAGCTCGATAGGATGTTGGAGGTTGGAATCATAGAACTTGTAGAAGAGTCAGAATGGGTAAGCCCGATGGTAGTTCACGAGACGAAACAAGTGGGGATAAGAATATGTGTTGACTTGAGGAAGATGAATGATGCATGCCTACATGACCCGTTTCCTACTCCATTCACAGATGAAGTCTTGGATAATGTAGGAGGACATGAAGCTTATTCATTCACCGATGGATTCTAAGGATACCATCAGATCAAGATAGCACCAGAAGACAAATACAAGACCACTTTTTCCACGAAATGGGGATCCTACTAGTATACAGTTATGCCATTTGGATTGAAGAATGAACCAATAATATTCTCCAAAGTAGTCATAGTTTCATTTAAAGAGTTTATCCACTAGTTTCTAGAGGTATATCTGGACGATTGGACAGTCTATAGTCTATTGAAAGACCATGTATAGGTCTTGCGGTTGATGTTAGAAATATGCAGGCAGTGTCATATATCGTTAAATATCAATAAGTGCATCTTCAGAATACCTTTTGGAATACTATTGGGCCATATAGTATGCAAGAAAGGCTTGCTAGTAGATCTTGCCAAGATTACAGTAATTGTTAACCTGTCACCACCAAAAATAGTCCACCAATTGAGAACAACATTGGGACACACAAAATACTAAAGGAAATTTATAAAGGGGTATGCACAAATCACTGTGCCAATGGAGAAATTGCTAAGGAAAGACACAAAGTTCCAATGGAATGAGGATTGTCAGCGTGGTCTGGATACCCTGAAAGAGAATATGGTAGCTGTATGGTAGCTGCACCAATACTAGTATTCCTGGATTGGGAAAAGACATTCCATGCACATGTAGATGCATAAACCATAGCAATT
The DNA here is from genome assembly GCA_032191745.1 of Picea mariana. Taxonomy (NCBI): domain Eukaryota; kingdom Viridiplantae; phylum Streptophyta; class Pinopsida; order Pinales; family Pinaceae; genus Picea; species Picea mariana. Next base: position 29,401 of record JASDQU011442654.1, on the reverse strand, counting down.
GTAGCTATTTTGGCACATCCAAGAGAAGGTGAATTAGATGATCCTATAGAATTTTCTAGAAGAAAAATGTCAGAATTGGAGCAGAACTACAATACCGCATAGAGGGAAGGCCTAGCTATGGTCTACGTGCTTCAGAAGTTCGAGCATTATTTATTGGGAAAACATTCCAAGATGTTCATAGACCATTCAACGCTCAAATACCTCGTCAAATAGCCAGTGTTGGGGGGCAGAATTTGTAGATGGTTATTGATGTTTCAAAAATTTGACTTCAAAGTGATAGTCAAACCAAGAAAGTTGAACGCAGGACCAGATCACTTGTCGAGGATCACTAATGGGGATGAACCTATGAATATAGAGGACAAATTTCCCGACACACAATTATTTTTAGTCCAAATATTCAATGAATACTTCACATACATCATCCAGTACTTGAGTATAGGGACTGCACCACAGGAGTATAACACTGCGCAGAAGAAAAAACCAGTAGTCAGGGTTGCATACTATCAGTTGATTGCAGGACACTTGTACAAAATGGGTGTAGATAGCATCTTGAGAATATGTGTTCTAGAACATGAAATATCAAGGATTTTAGAAGAATCCATGAGGGAATAACATGAGGACATTATGCAAGAAAAGTTACCGCATATAAGGTATTGCGCGCAGGACTATGGTGGCCAACCATTCATAGAGACTCAAAGGACTATTGTCATAAATATGATGTATGTCAGAGGGTTGGTAAACTGAATAGAAGGGACGAGATGCCCCTGTGACCACAAGTAACTTTGAAGGTATTAAACAAATCTCCGATAGATTTTGTGGGACCAATTAACCCACAAGAAAAAAGGTCAGGAGAGAGGTACATTATCACTGCGAAAAAATACCTGAAAAGATGGGCAGAAGCAACACCAATAAAAGATTGCAGCGCAGAGACAACAACACACTTCTTGTTTGAGCAAGTGATCACTAGATTTGGCTACCCAAGGATTTTGATGAGTGACCAAGGAACTCACTTCATCAACATCACTATTAAGGCTACCACTGAGGAGTTTGAAGTTCATCACCAAAAGAGTACACCATATCATGCTCAAGAAATTGGAGTAGTGGAAGAATTTAAAAAAATCTTTGAAAAAGCACTAACAAAGATCTTCAATGTTAATAGGGATGATTGGGACTTGAAGATACCAACAGTATTATGGGTGTATCGGACCACATGAAAAAATTTGACAGGAGAGACACCATTGAGATTGGTGTATGGACAAGAAGAAGTGGTGCCATTAGAATTTTTGGTACCAAGTCTATGCGTAGCAACAATTACAAACATGTCAGAGAAGGGTGTAGTACAAGAAAGACTAAATCAACTGATGATCATGGAGGAAGACAAGATTATAGCTGGATTTCACCAAGAAGTAAAGAAAGCAAGATACAAAGCTTGGCATGACAAACATATCAAGAGGAAATATTTTAAGGAAGGAGACTTAGTCTTGGTGTATAACAATAAATCCCTTCAGCACCTAGCAAAACTCAGAATGCATTGGTTAGGACCATATGAAGTAAAGACTTTCACAGATGGGGGAGTTGTACATTTGAAGGATTTAGGAGGAACAAAACTCAGAGGGATGATCAATGGGAGTCGAATGAAGTTGTACATGGATAGTCGAACTCTTGGTACTTAAAAAAAAACAAAGAGGAGATATCGTGCTGAAAATGAAAAAATAACAACAAAGGCATAGTACACCGAAAAGGAGAATGAGCACGCGCACTCGAAAATTCTAGCATGACGAAGAAAAGGCCAACGGTCACTAGAAAGCGGAAACAACGGGAAAGGTAGATACGACAAATAAACACCAACGGATGACGGATATCAAACTTAAATGAAAAAAATGATTGAAGGGACGTTGCATTAATCGTGCCAACTGGAGACGGCAAGGGAAATCAATGGCAAGTACACGGGAAGCGTCAGTTCAATTAAAACACAAATTGGCTAGCGTCTCTAAGAAGATTCACACGATTCCTATATAAGATAATACGTAGGATTGGGGAGGATATTGAGAAATTAAGAAAAGAAAAGAGAAATAAAGTACATAGAGCAAAGAGCGAAGTTTGCATAGGTTACATAGGCCACTAAAGTTCAGTGGAAAACATCCTTAACACCATGGCACCACCCAAATTGGGATAACCGAGCCAGATTGGAAAATGACCCCGAAGCAATGCTAGATCACCACCGTAAGAAAAGGGAAATGAACAACAACTAACTCATCCTCCAGAAGTTTTCAATGTGGACGAAATCCCATGGCTCGATATGACACCAGGAATCCCCACACCTATCGTTGAGGAAACCCAGTAGATAACACCAATGGGCATGGACATTGATGTGCTAGAAGAGGGATAGGGACAATAGGCTAAGGACCTAGGAAATCATTCGCACCTTGAAAACCCTAAAGAAGCCTCGAGAGCTAATGGGATGGTCCCGAACTAGGAAGAACGACCATGCCAGAAAGGTCACACACAACCACGTCGGAATAGCCACAGGAGGGCACAGTGGAAGATGTCATTGGCTGAGCATATGATTATGCCAAAGAGTGAACAATGGAGGATGGAACCTCGAGTCAGCCACCACAGTGGAAGTGAAAACAATCGGTACTACGGTCACTGCATAAACCGACCACCATAGCCATAGTCTTGTTGTGCATTCTAGAAGGGGTACGTATTGCAGGAAATATGTTAGGCCACATGGAGAAATTGAGGTACTTAGACCATGATGTGATGGACACAGACAAGTTCCCAGAGTTTACCAAGAAAGTTTACCTACAGACTGTTGGTATAGGACCCTTTGGTGAACCAATTAAACAACCAGTCCAGTGGGCAGTTGGACTGGCCAAAACCAAGATTCTAGACCTGTTGGACATCACGCACTTTGGGAGGGGAAAATACGCAAACAACTGCGTCAAGAAACTAATGTAAATCACCCATGGAGGATACATGTGGCTGGAACAGATCGTCTCAATAGATGTAGATCTCATTACACACATCACAGGGCTACCACCACAGGGGGAGACACCCACGCAGTTACTGGATGACAAAACAAAGGAGAAGGTACTGGTCAAGGAAATGAAGAATAAGTATGGTACAGAAAGGGGGTCATGTGGAATCATAATACAACGTATCAGTGACACAACAACAAGAATGGAAAAAAAAATCATGGCATGCAAGTTACTCAGGAAATACCACAAGGAGGAAGTCCCTGTCGGGGTTGTCGCAACTATAGCTCATTGTGCAGAGGACACCACACACAGTGGGCCCCGTATTTGTTGAATCCATTCCTAGAAGACTGCAAGGACACGTAGGACCTTGGGATATAATTTAAATATTCATAGAAACTCATCTTGATCTCCTTGATTGGATGGAAGGAGCCTAGGTATTCATTCTTTGTCACAAGACCCAATCTTTGCCACAAAACATGATACCTATCATTGGGGTGTGCTTCAGACCCCAAAAACAGAAAGGCGAATGCAACCATATTCGAAGGAGATTATACCAACCTACAGGAGACCATCGCCAACACTTGGCGGGTTACATCGGAAATGGTCACATAGTATCAAGGCATAGACAAATTCCAAATGAATAGGCATGCAATGTGAATCCAATCATGGAAGGATCCCAAAAATCAATGGATACAACTATGCTATTCCATCAAGGAGGAGGACATAGAGATGGCCATCAAGGATTGGAATGATGACCGGAGGATTCCAGTATTGAATCAAGAAATGCCAGCAGATACGGAGGTGGAGGTAGGGCATGAACAGAAACCTACAGAAGAGATAACGGTGCCCAAGAAGCCAAGGACGGGCTAGAATAAGGCACAATAGAAGAAAGGGGGGGTGTCCAAGAATGGCACCCAGGCAGGGAAGAAAAACAACAACCAGGCANGGGGGGTGCACGCAAGAAAGATAAGGTGCACAAAATGCCACCAGAATACATAATCACGAAGGACGACGCATACCTTTTGGCCCAAATGGTCCAGGATCGCACAATGAAGGATTTTGACAATGCTCAGTGCCAAAGGGATAGGATTTAAGAGGAACTAGAATGCATGAGGCAACTCCTTCAACAACTCAAAGAAACACAGGGGGATGGTCAAGGCATATAAACAGTTCCATCAACATCAAAGGCAGGAGTCTAGGCTGGATTGAGCGAGAAAGACAGGATCCATACGATAGCACATCCAAGCTCAACATTTCAATTCACACCCAACATGCTGCTCATGGATGAAATCGTGTGGCAGACACCCCTAAAGGATTTGCCCCAAATACAGTTGGTAATGACGTAGATACCAACCAAGGCCTTGTATAAAATGCAAGTCAATGTCATGCAGGAGGTTTAGTCGCATGCACATACAGATGCAGTGGAATTGCAACAGACAAAGGATATTCGAGACGATTTGTAATTGGTACTCGAGCAGGTCAATCTCAAGAACAAATATGAGAAATACCACACATATAGGCTGGAACAAGGATTGGCGGTATCATATGAGAAAATTACAAAGAGGACATAGGCAACAGAGCTCAGAGCGACACAGAAGATTGATTATATTATGCAGATAATCGATCAATATAGGAAGGAGATCAAGCACCTCTAGGAAAATCTCATACCTATCAATCCACCAGAGGTGAAGGAGTAGAGGAAGCAGGAACCAATATCACAAATAAAGGATATGGAATGACAAGTCCACGTGGCGACTGACTTGTTTGAAAAGGTAGCTTAGCTATGGACGAAGTTGGAAGAGGATCAATAGGTCTAGCAGTGGGACCAGAAAGAAAAAAGGATAAGCACAACCATCCAAGACCTCAAGCAGAGGCAGAAGAAAATTACGATCATGGAGCACGTCAAAGGAGCACAGGATATGAAGAAACTTTAGGAAGAACTCATTGTCGTGAAGACAGAGAAGAAGGAGAGCCAAGCTCAAATGGAACTACTCCAGGAGCGGGTAGCAAAGGTCATTGCACAGGTGGAAGACACAAAGAAAAACATGGCACAAACTCAGGAAGACTACGCGCAGATGATCAACGACAAGATTGTCATGCAAGTATTGGACGCACTCAGAGAGAAGATCGTGTAGGGTCAAATGCAATAAAAGGAACTCACAAAGAAGTTCCAGGATATCGCAAGAGATATTGAAGAAGCGAACAAGGTATAGGTGGCTCAAGACGAGCCACATGTTAGTGTTGGGGGTCTATTGGATGCAGGCCCAATCAGAAAGAAAGGCTATTTTTGTAGGAGAAGCATGCAAGAGGAAAAATATATTTGGAAGGAAAAGCAGCACGTGCAAGAGAGGCAGGAAAAGTGCACATGCATGGAAGACCTAATGACACCAGGTTTAGGGTTTTTGTAATACATTGTAATGGTTGGTGAGCCAAGGATATAAATATGTAGTATTAAGGAGAAAAACAAGACAGACACATAGAGGAACAAAAGGAGAGAGAACTGTAAGGACTGTATGACTCATTTATTTGGTGAGCTAAGGAGGGAGTGAGTGACTCTATCCTGAGGGTTAGATCACAGGCTAAGGATCCTAGTGCGATCCAGTCAACCTCGCAGTGATCAAGGAACCTGTAGGAAAGAGGGAGAACTAAGATTGTAACCACACGCGACGTGGGATATTTCAAAACTATAATAAAATCTTAAGAGCCATATCTTTGTGGATGTAGCCCAGGAGGGGGTGAACCATGGTAACACTATGTTATGTGAATGAATGAATTCATATTTATGTCTGATTATTTGATTAATGTTGAATGAATGAAGTAACTAAGTAGATCTGGTATTCTACATGAATGCATAAAATGAATGTTATAACTAGATGCTAGATTGAATAAATAAAGGTCATGTCGCACAACTACATATATCGCTCAGTCTTAGGTTGCAAACACTTGAGTATTGCAGCCACCTATAGAGATATCTCGGGTGAGAATGCACAGTACACTTTGTGTTTTGTGTTGCCTTCTGGTTTACCAGAGGGGTCGATAGTGTTTAAGAGATTTTGTTGGGAAGATTCTTAGTTCTATACCAGGGTCAATCTATGATGGTCAAGGGGAACTAGAATACCCCATAAGGAATCCTCAATACCAATAGAAGAAGAGTAGAGAGAGGGAAAACCAACAACCATTTGAGGAATAAATTACTTAATCAGGTATTTCTTAGTAGCAGTTGGTCCCTCATACTCCTCAACATAATGATGTTGCAAAATGTAAGAATTGGAGATTGGTTGAAATGGATCATTTTCTTTTATAATACAAAGATATGCCTATTCATTTTTAGGCTCAAGATGTCTATTGTGCAAACTATCTCTTGAACCACATTTCAACTAGAGTTGTTAGTCTTATGACTCCAATCAAAAGATGGTGTGGAAAGAAAATTTCAGTCGGTCACCTCCATGTCTTCGGTTGTGTTTCTTGGGATCATAATCCAAATGATTCTGGGAAGAAATTGGATGCAAAGAGTGATTCTTGTATCATGATGGGATACTCTAAAAAGTGTAAATCCTATCAACTATTTGACCCTATCATATGGCATATTATTATCAGAAGAAATGTGTTTTTAGATGATAACTATTTAGGAATTAAGTTGTTAAATGATCCTCCCGATTTATTATAGGATGGACCCTTCGTTGTTGTTGACGAAACTGGATCACCTATTCCTTTGTTCATAATTTGGATTGGGAAATCGAACTATGCTCCTATTTCGACCGGGCCGTTGACCATTGTTCTGGAATCAAATGGAAAATTGATCTTTGTTTCGGCTAGTCCTCCATATTCTTCGACTAAAAATCTCCCTTCCTCTGATCAAACTTATGTAGCCGATATTTGTTCATCATTTTATTGTCTACCTTGATGGGATGTTAATATGATTGAAGATGTTGGTCTCAATGTCGATGATATCTCTTTAGGTTGATAAAATCATAGTCAGAAGAAACAAGTTAGTGTTTCTTTGATCACTCGTGTTCTTGAAACTTGTGATCATGTTTCTTACTCAGATGCCCAAGACCAACATGAACAGGAGTAAGCTTTGCAGAATAAAATGAATTCTCTTTTGAAGAATCATAATTGGGATTTAGTTCCTTGATCTCAAGGGAAGAAAATTTTGAAATGTTGATGGATCTATAATACCAAATTTACCTTTGAAAGTGTTTTTGAGTGTCACAAATCTCACTTGGTCATGAAATACTTTTATCAACAGGAAGGAATTGACTACATTGAGACTTTTGGAAATGTTGCAAAGATGAATTATGTTCAACTGATTATTTCCCTTACTACTTGTTTTGGATAGCATAACCACCAAATGGATGTGAAGAATGCCTTCCTTCATGGAAATTTATCTGAAGAAATTTTCATGGAACAACCCCATGGTTTTGTGACAGATTCCACTCTTGTTTGTCGACTCCAAAAGTCACTTTATGGTTTGAAACAAGCTCCTATAGGTTGGTTTGATAAGATCAACCCTTTCTTTCTCACTCTTCGCTTCAATTCTATGAATTTGATCATAGTCTTTATGTATTACATAATAATGGTGATACCTTGATTGTTTTTGTATATGTTGAATACCTGGTCATGAATTGAAATAATATTGATATCCTCTTTATATTGAAGAAACAACTTGTTGACACCTTTGGTATGACAGACCTTGGCCTTATGCATTATTTTACCGGTCTTCAAGTTTTACCTTTGACTTATGGTCTGTTTCTTTCTCAATCTAAATATGTATTAAATCTATTGACATGGTGTAAGATGGAAGAATGTAAGCCATGTGCTACTCCTTTTCAGTCTGGAGTTAAGTTGAGTAAAACATGTCAGTCTCCCAAATTCGATGCTATTCTTTATTGAAAATTAGTCGGTAGCCTCATTTATATCACTCATAGTCAAAATAATATATCTTTTTTTATTAGTGTGGTTTCTTAGTTTATGTAGGATCCTAGAGAAATCCACTAGAAATATGTCAAACGTGTTCATTATCTCAAGAGTAGCACTTGTCTTGGTATCAAATATTTTCGAAGTTCATATTCGTTAGTCGACTTTACTAACTATGATTGGGCATGAGACACTGACAATTGGAAGTCCACCTGTGTCTATGAGTTTTTCTTTAGCACTGGACTGCTTCTTTGGTCGTGTAAGAAACATAAGGTAGTCTCTATGTCAACTACAAAAGCTGAGTATTGTGGTGTCGTTAATGTAGGAAAAAAAGTTGTTTGGATTTTCCAAATCTTGGATGAACTTGGGTTTCTTGTACAGGCCTCGACCCCTATCTACTATGACATTCAAATTTTTATTCAATTTGATGAAAACCATGTATCTCATAGTAAAATGAAGCATCCCCAACTTCATGCTCACTATTTTAGTCATTTTTTTCAAGATAAAATTGTCACTCTTGTATATTGCAGAACTCATGATCATATTTTTGATATATTTACCAAACCATTTCCTGAAGCTAAGTTTGTTAAACTCCATGATATGCTCAAGATTTAGGTAGCTGCAATTATGGGGGGGTGTTCTGCTAACTTAATTTTGTTGGAGTTTAATGTTGTTAAATTACATTCAATTTCTTTACAAATTTACATGAACTGAACCATAAACCATGAACAATAGCAGCATTAATAACCAAGATCACAAGAAGAATAAACATGCACAGAGACACAAGTACAGTAGAAAATTATAAGACAAAATGATTGATAGATTGATATATTATTACAATGATGAGAGTTCCATATATAGAGAACATATGGTGACCATCCATGGAAGGATGTGTCCCTTGGATAATAAATAACTACTTAATTATTTTATATATTTATACCTTGTATTATAAATATATATATATATATATATATATATATGGAAGAATGTCTTCCTGATGTTGTCCAAACATCAACAAATTTCACTTCCTAAATATCCAGATCCATGTGCTAATAGGGGGGGGGCAGGGGGGGCGGTGGGGGTGTGGGAACCTCAGGTTCTATTGGTTCATCCATATTCTACTGAAGACAGTCGGTTGGACGATGAACTCATAGATGGAGATAGTTGGTCGGGAGGGCGACCAAAATTCGACAAAAGTCTGTTGAGTAGTCGACGAGCTTGTCGATTGGACAGTTGAATAAAAGTTGAATAAATTCGGTCAATGGATGGGCCTACTGAGAAATCAACGATGGGTTAGATTAATGGATGTTCAGGTCGACTTGGTTCGAGTGATTGACTAGACAAAATGAATTTGATAGAGTCAACTCTAACCACCGATGGTTATATGTGGAAAATATATTCTCGATTCCAAGGAAGTTGGTTAGATATTGAGACTATAAATAAAGGACCCAATGGGTCATTATCAATATGCAAATCATGGCGAACATGTATTCAATAATACATTGTTACATTTTGATCACATTGTGTTGTGCTTAAGTGTTAAAATGGTGTCTTTAGACACCACCCATATGTTGTGAAGTTTATTTCTCTTTAATTATTCTGCAGATTCTATGATTGTTCTGCTCAGGGTTGCACCCAATATCCAACATTCACCCATTGATCTTGTTCACAGTGAAATCATAGTTCCATTCCCTCACATGTCCATGAGTAGGCCAAGTATGTGTTGACTTGTATTAATGATTGGTCAAAGTACACCTGGCTGTATTTTCTTAAGAAAAAATCTCAAGTATTTGAGTATCTTGAAGACTTCAAAGCACTTGTAGAGAAGTAGTCATGGAAGGGGATCAAGATCTTGCATACAGATAATGGGGGGAGCATGTGAACAAATATGTCTAGCATCTATGTGTATAAGTAGATATTGTGTCTTTTCATTCACTTCACCAAATCCTTGCAGACATATACATCTTTACCAAATCCTTCACCAATTAGAAGTTCACAGAGTTATGAGCTTACTTGGGAGTGAGAGAGACATTTAATTCGAAGAAGGCCTCTTAGTCTACTTAGCACTATCCTCTTTTTTTAGGAGGTTTTCTTCCCACTGGGTTTTCCCTCTTTCCTCTCTTTTTTGGGATATTTTTTGTACTTGGGTACCTAACATGGTTTCATATTGATGAGACCCAAAAATAAAATTCATGCATCATACTCACCTAAGTTAGTTTTAAAGGGAATGTTGGGTTACATGTATCATTTTCCTTCATATACATAACATGACTCTTTTTTATATATTACATTCAATTACATTGCATTGTATTAATGATGATTGATTCATCCTTAGATGATTATTCTTTTTCAGAAGTTAATGAAAATTTGATTACTCTATTATTCTCTATTTTTTTTTCTTTTAAATTGTTATTATATTACTTTTCTATTAGATTCTAAATCTTGCTTGCAAATGTACAAGAAGTTCTACACATATATCACACCCTTAACCATTTTTCCATACTTCTCCGGTCTAGATTAAAAAACAAAATGATTACCTTGATTACCATCATATCACCATGCAATATTAGAGATGAAGCTTTGTTCTTACATACATAAGAGTTGAAATTAAAAGGATGATGGTCCCTCGTTACATATAGAATCCTTTGACAAATAGTGATAACGGTCATATTCTGATTAAAAAAAATTAACAACGTTAGAAAGACCCATGAAAAGAATCTTATTGTTCCTTAAAATTTTAATGTAAAGAGACTTTTTCCAACCTTGCACCCTTGTTATCCACTCCTTTCATTGATTTGAACATGTGTAAACCTAATCTCCATGCAAGTCCAAATCTACTAAGTGTCATAACTCACGAAATTTAGAGTCTATCACTAGCTTATCCTAAATTCGTGAAGTATCTTTGAAATTCTTTACGTCCATTGAAATTTCCAAAGAAACTATTCTTCATCCATCGGCATTAATTGTATTTCTTGTGTCAATAAACTCATTAAAAAATGGGTTTTCTCCTTATACATATTTGAAATTCTTTAGGTCTTGAAATTATTTAGGTTTTAGGTCTATTGAATAAATTATTTTTCATAAAAATTGTTTTGATTGATATTATTAATATATGAAATTATTTTTCATAAAGATTGTTTTGATTGACATTAATAATTCTATATACTCATTAAAGATTCATTATAGTGTTTTCAAAAATTGAACTTAGATAAAAAGAATAACATCATTTTTCTGAAGTATTTTTAACCATTCAAATTAACTTTAATTAACAATGTAATATATAAACTTACTTATCATTTATATGTGGGCTTAATGGTTAAGAACATGTGTTTCCTCTTAAGAGGTCATAGATTCAAATCCAGAGGGGGTAGGGTATGTATATCTTCATAGACTTTACTAGTCAAATTGTTGGGCAGAGAGGGGTCCCTTGTCCCACAAACAAGGGGGTCTCATACACCAATTTGGTGTGCTAGCTTGGCCGTGACCTTAAAAATAGATTATTATTGTTGTTATAGTATATCTAACACTTTAATAAAGAGGAAAGTGATCTATTATAATTTTTAGTATTTTCATAAATGATTCTAATGTTTTGATAAAGTTTTTAAAATTGGTATATTGAAAATTTTAATAAAGAGAAAATGATATATTATAATTTTTAATATTTTTATAAATTATTCTTAA